>CATIWR010362965.1:0-49171 GCA_949677035.1 Omphalea diandra
AGAAGTATTAGAGTTTTCAGAGATTCTAACTTAAGCTACCAAAAAGGGACTTGGTTATCATAGAAAATGGTATAAACTACAATTGAGAGAACTAGTTGTATAATTCATTATGAAAGAAGAAGAAGTAGTAGGAGAGGTCAAGGAAGAAACTATTGACGAGGATGGAAAGCCACTAGGTGGTGACACTCTAGATGATTTAGAAAGGAATTCTTTCATATGGGAATTAGGGAAATAGGCTATCTAAACTATAGATATTCATTGAATAAAAAGAAAAAGGGAAAGGAGAAAGACAAATAGATTGTGGAAAGTACTCAAGGGTCTGAATGAATTATGGTTTTGTATGGCCTGTTAGACTAGGTTGGTTGAACCTAAGTTAAAACTCTTTTTTGATCTTGACATTGAAGATTGACATGCTCTAACATCATTTTCAAGTGTTGATTTTGCAAATTTTTAAATAGGCTTGCATTGAAAGTTGAATGAGAGTCTATGTCTCAATAATTATGAAAAATGTCCTATTTTGTGATAAAAAACTTGTAATTCATAATCCCTATCTTACAAGAAGAATGAATAGATGATTTTACAGAAGAAATCACAACTGCAATCTTACAAAGTGATGAAGTTGAAATAGAAGATTTAATAATGGAAGTCGTGTCCATCTTCGTAATCGCGACTTTTGCATTTGCCTGGAGGGAATCACTCCTCAACCAGACCATGCTAAGTGTCCTGAAGAGTCATTGGTAAATCAAAATTCATTAGAGCAAAACATTGTTCAAATCGTAATTTGGCAAAGGACCATCTCATTAACAAATAGAAGGATTTATAGTGACCATTGTGCCTAAGAGAAAATAAAATGATCACAACTTTTAGTTTGACTCAAAAAACATAATGACTATTTTTCTTGAAAAACCACTGGTGGTATGCCATGTGGACTGGTTATTAGATCTAAATGGGATTCTCTACTACAAATTTAGCAATTTTAGTGCAAGAAGAAAAATCACGACAGCGAATGTCTTATCATGACTGTGAACTTTTTCTAATATACATTTAATGTAAGATCTGCCTAACACAACTTAAATATTTAGACATAGTTTATTTGTAAATGTCTATTTGGTGGTTGTTGCACTCAAATACTCCACCAAATGGACTTGAATGTAAGAGAATAACATTCAATAAACTTGAACTCTCGCAATTTTATTTTTTAACCTTTGTACATTCAATTCTTGTATGTGAGTTGCTATTATTTTGTGAAAGCATTAAACACTAGTGGTTGTGGGTTTGAGAGTTAGCCTAATTGTAAACTTTTGTATATATTAAGTGTGAGCCTTTGGGAAAACATTTGTGAGGTTGTGTATGAGCTTCGAAACACAAATTGTAAGGTTGAGTATGAGATTGGGAAACATCATTTTGTGATAGTGAAATACTCAATTAGAAGAATTGAGGAGTGAATGTAGGGATTGTTTATACCTAAACCACTATAAAAGATTGTGCCTTCTACTCTTCTCTTACTTCTTTTAATTCCTTCTCAATAAACCTTCCCTCTAATTTTTAAAATTTTCCACCATTTCATCCTCTCCTCCCCCCTTCTTGCTGCTTAAAGGCTAACAAATGGTATCAGAGCTAGTCTCAATCAAACCCTTAATTATGAGAAAAGATCTATGGCATAAGAAGGAATCCATACCCATCTCAAGCCCTATAAGAAAAGTTACTCAAAATTAAAATATAAATATAGATCCTTAAATGAGCTTATAATTGAGTTGAGGACTTCTAATGAAGAACTTAAAAAATTTATAGAAAATCTCTCTAAGTTTTCATCCTCTTTCAACTCCTTAGGAAAGGAAAATGATTCCTTAAATGGTGAAGTAATTGAACTTAGAAATTTCATCTCTAGGTTCCATAGAGGGAAGGAAGCATTGGATACACTTATTGTATTCTAAAGACCTCCCCTAGTAAGACATGCCTTAGGCTTCAATGGAGCCTCTTAATTTACACCTCATTCTCATTACTTTCATTAGAGCATCAACACCTCAAACTTCAAGTACTGAGGTAATTAGGAGGAAAGGTGCTCCTAGCACCAAGCCACCTATGCTTAAGGGCAAAGGAAAGGATCCTAAGGCTCAAAAGCTAAGCTTAAAAGAGCCAACTATGCATACATGTACACAAATAAGCATGGTCACCTAAACATATATAAAAAATTATCTTATACTCCTAATCATGCATACACTTGTGTACACTCTCATCACTATAGTATGAGAAGGTCCCTTACTCATACTAAGGTTGTGCATAGGAGAAAGACTCTTAAGTTTAAGCTCCAATGTCATTATTGTATGAATTATGAGTATATAAACATATTTTGCCTCATTATGAAGGCTCACCTTAAATTAGAGGACCCTTATAGACCTAACCCATAAGGACCTAAGTATGCTTAGGTACTTAAACAAAGTAATATATTTTTGTTTTACAAGAATGTTTAAAAGCCACCAATGAGGACAATGATTGACATGTGGATAGTGGGTGCTCAAAGCATATGATAGGAAATAAAAAGGTATTCATAGCCATAAAATAGAATGATAGTGGAAATGTCACATTTGGGAACAATGCCAAAGGTAAGGTAATTATCATTGGTATAATTAGTAAAAAAGGTTGCTCTCTTATTGACAATGTTCTTTTAGTTGAAGGATTACAACATAATTTGTTAAATGTAAGTCAATTATGTTACAAAGGTAATAAAGTCACCTTTAACCCTAAAGAATGTTAGGTTACCACTTTGGTGGATAAAAAAGGAGTCTTTAAGGGTGAAAGAGGAGGCAATACTTACTGAATTGACTTAGACAATTTGGATAATCATTCCTTTAAGTGTATTGTGTCTCTTAGCAATGAAGCTTCGCTTTGGCATAGAATACTTGGTCATGCCAACATGGAGCTTCTTCAAAGTCTATCCAAAGGAGTGCTAGTAAAAGGTTTTCCTAAGCTTGAGTTCGTAAAGGACAAGACATATAAACCTTGCCAAAAGGGGAAGCAACCTTCTAGACCTCTTCAACTTATCCATATGGACTTAATTGGACCTACTAGGAATGATAGTCTAGGTGGAAAGCATTATGTGTTTATCCTAGTTGATGATTACTCTAGGTTTACTTTGGTATCCTTTTTTGTTCATAAGAATGACACTTTTGATGCTTTTAAAAGTTTTGCAAAAAGAGTTCAAAATGAAAGAGTTTACTTTTTTCTATTAGAAGTGACCATGGAAAGGAATTTCAAAATGAATCTTTTGACATTATTACTTAGAGAATGAGATTTCTCATAATTTTTATACTCTTAAAACACCACGATAGAATGGTGTTATAGAGAGGAAAAATAAGACATTAGTAAAGATGGCTAGAACTATGCTCAATGAGTATTCTTTGCCTAATTACTTTTGGGCCATAGCCATCATTACTTCTTATTTTATTGCTAATCATGTTTTTAAAAGGTTCATTCTGAACATAATTTCTTATGAGCTATGGAATGGTAGAAAACTTAAGCTTTCATACCTTAGAGTTTTAAGTGCAAATGATACATTCTTAATACTAAAGACAACCTTAGAAATTTTAATTCAAAAACAAATTGAGGCATTTTTTTTTAGAGTAAAGCCTTTAGTGTATTCAACAAAAGTACAATGGTTATTGAAGAGTCAATGAACCTTATGTTTGATGAATCTACTAAACTTGATCTTGGGAAAGGTTCTCTTATTGATAATCTTATAGGTAACTTTAAGAAGTTAGAGCTTGATTCAACTCTAAAAGAAATGGTGATTGATCTTGAGGATAACAAGTCATACAAGAAAGTTGAGGAGTCTCAACCACCACAAGTAGAAAACCAAGCTCAATAACTTTCCAAGGATTGAAGATTCTCCAAGATTCACCTAAAGGATCTTATCATTGGTGAGACATCAAAACGAGTAAGTACTAGATCTCAACTTCATGCTTAAGATAATAATCTTACATTTGTTTCTCAATTTGAGCTAAAATTTATTGATGAGGCTCTTGATAATGAGATTTGGGTGATTTCTATGCAAGAGGAACTCAACCAATTTGAGAGAAACAAAGTTTGGGAACTTATTCCTAGGCCTAAGGAACACTTGGTTATGGGATGCAAATGGGTGTTTAGGAATAAGTTAGGTTAGCAAGGTTTTATTACAAGAAATAAAGCTAGATTGGTTGCAAAGGGTTACAACCAAAAGGAAGACATTGTTTATAATGAAACCTTTGCCTCTGTAGCAAGATTAAAGGTCATTAGGATTCTTTTAGCATCTGCATGTCACATGAATTTTAAACCTTTTCAAATAGGTGTGAAAATTGCATTTTTGAGTAGTCTTATTAAGGAGGAAGTTTATGTTAAATAACCTCCTGATTTTGAATCTCATGCTTTTCCAAATCATGTTTTCAAATTAACTAAAGCCTTGTACGGTTTAAATTAAGCTCTACGAGCTTAGTATGAAATGTGTAATTCATTTTTTTACAAAATGATTTTGAAAAAGACTAGGTTAATACAACTTTATTTATCAAAAAACACAATAAAGATACACTCATTGTACAAATATATGTTGAGTTTATATTTGGTGCTACTAATGAAGCTCTTTGTGAAAATTTTTCTAAGTGTATGACTAATGAATTTGAGATTCATGATGGGTAAACTCAAGTTCTTCCTTGGTCTTCAAATCAAGCAAACCAAAAAGGACATCTTCATCAACCAAACCAAGTATGCAAATGATCTACTTAAGAGTTTAGCATGGATGGATGCAAAGTAGCAAAGACACCAATAAGTGCAACTATTAAGCTTGACCAAAATGAATCTAGTAAGCCAATTGATGAAAAAAGGTATAGAGCTATGATTAGCTCTCTCCTTTATCTTACTATATCTAGACACGACATCATGTTTAGTTTTTGCTTATGTGCTAAACTTCAATCTCGCCCTAAGAAATCTCATTTAAATGTTGTCAAAAGAATTCTTAAATATTTATAGGGCATATTGCATTTCAGATTATGGTATCCTAGGAATTTATCTTTTAGTCTTCTTAGATACTCGAATGTGGATTATGCAGGTAGTTTGTTAGATAGAAAGAGCACTTCTGAAATTTGCTAATTCATAAGTGATTGTTTAGTCTCTTGGTTTAGCAAAAAGCAAGTTTTGGTTGCCTTATCTACCGTCAAAGCAGAATATATGGTGGTAGGTTGTTGTTGCATTAAAGTTCTTTAGATGAAACAACAACTCAAGGATTATGGCAAAGATGTTGATCACATTCCCATCAAATGTGACAACACAAGTGCAATAAATCTTTCTAAAAATCTCATCCAACATTCAAGAAGTAAGCATCTTGACATTATGCATCATTTTCTTAAAGATCATGTCTAAAATGATGATGTGGTATTAGAATTTATTAACACTAATCACCAACTTGAGAATATTTTCACTAAACCCCTTGATAAAGAAAGGATGAACTTCATCAAGAGGAAACTAGGGATGCTAGATGGAAGATCCCTAGGGTGAAAAGTGATCTCACTTAAAGTGTTTCATTATTTTTATCTGTTTTGATTCATTGAATAATATGTTTGATAACTTTGTATGTTGAATGCTTTGGATGAGCTAATTCATTATGCAATTGTGCTTTTCTATATCAACTTGCTTGAATTGATATTAAGTTGATCACTTCTAGAAAGGCCAATACTCGTTTCTCTTTGTTTTTCATTTTTCCTTATAATTCATGACCGCTCCTGTCCATTTGCAATTGTTATTTATAAGTACTCAAATTTCTTTTCTTCACTCAATTCGATGTCACGATTTTAGATCACCATCGTGAGTTTTTCAAAATTCAAATTCGTTAACCATTGACTCCTTTGATTTCTAAGAAATCTTATCTATTAATCGCAAAATTCGTAATTAGCGATCGTGATTTACTAGTAGCGACCGCGAATTCTAGCAATTGTTAGCCATTAATTAATTTAACCCTCAATTAGTGTTTGCTCCTCATTTAATGCTTATGTTATCATTTTTTAACTTTTTACTCATTTTTCTACCTATTTAAGCCATCCTAACACTTCTCTATTCCCCTTTTATCTTTTCTTTTCATCTATCATCATCTCCCTTCTCAATCCTTTAAAAACTCTATCAACCTCAACCTTTATGGCACCAAGAAACTAACTAGAGTAGAAAAGGAGAAAGGCATTGCCCAACCTTAAGGTCGTCATCCCCTTCATCTCATGAAAGGGATTACTAAGAAAGAAAATGAAAGCTTCAAAGCCAACACTAATAAAATTATTCAACCAAATAAAATCCCTTCCACCTTTCTTTTTGAATCTCTTGGCATCAAGGAAGAGATTAATGCATTTCTCTTAAACCTTGGTTGGAATGAATTCATATTTAGAGATGAATCAGGATATGAAGAGATTGTCAAGGAGTTCATGTGCACTATCACCTTAAGCAAAAAGGCTGAATAAAAAACGGGTTCGTATGAGATGGTGTTTAAGGCTTTCAGGGACCCTTATTTCATAACCTTTTCTAAACTCTCCTCTCTGTTTAACCTTCAAGTTGTAGATAATATTCTTTTCACTATCTCTACACTTGATATAATTTATTCAGAATTTTGGTCAGAAATCTCTACTGAAACTAAACATGACCCTAAAACTTCTCTAGCCAAATATATCAAGACACTCACCAATTGGCTTCTTCATAGAATCATAACTTTTTCTATTAATGCTAGAGGTGATGGGAATGAAAATTTTTCCTAGAAAGACCCAACATTTCTTTTATACCTTACTAAAAATATGCCTATTCAAATAGGGAGATACCTTGTGGATCAATTGATCCACATGAGTACCAAGCCTAAAAGTCAATTTCTCCCTCCTTTTCACATCAAAACCATTTACCGATTTGTAGGAACCTGAGATGAGGAAAAGGATAAATTTATCACTAAGAAATATGTACCCTCCTAAAACTTTCTTGACTTGTCCCCCTTAATCAATGCTAAAATCATCCATCCTGTCACATGTGTTTACACTTTAGGGTCTTTTAGGCTAAGAAGCAAGAAACCACTAATGCTTAAAAAAAGAAAAGGCTTATGATTGAGGAAGGTGTCAAAGAGCCTATTCCATCTCTTCAGCCAAAACCTAAACTAAATCCATCTGTCTCTCTTCCATCAATAAGAAGCTAGACAAAGTGATGAGGATGCTTAAAAAAAGGTTTCTTCTTCTTTCTCACCCTTACAGTGACTTAGTGGATCTTCAAAAGAATGTAGGTGTTGGATCTAGTACACGAAGAATGGGGGTTGAATTTATGGCAAATCTAAGATTTGGAGGAAGCACACAATTAAAAGATTAGAGAAAGGAGTAGAAAAAGAATGAACATAACAGTTTTATAGTGGTTTGAGTATTAACCAACCCTACATCGACTCCCCAATATACTAATTGGGTATTTCATTAAATCACTTACATTTAACAAGCTCACACTCAACTTATTGTTTAGGCTTAAGATGGGCCAAAGGCAATGCCAATAAAGCCATTCATCATGCTACCAATTGACTAGTGTGTGCTACTTTTGTGGGTCTTTTAATCATATGCTTAGATATTGTCTTAAAAAATCTAGAATGTTAGAAAGGAAAAGCTATATTTGAATCCATAATAGAAGTTTCAAAAGCATGTGGAGTTAAAATATCATTTGGCAGGGGAAGAGGTAGAACATCCATAGCTAGCCAAGGTATGAGCAGATCAGAAGGTTAGAGTTCTAAACCCCTAACACAAGCTAGAGTATTTACCATGCCTAGGCAAGAAGTCGTCACTGCTCTAAAAGTTATCACTGGTAAAATTTTGTATGTGATTTAGAAGTTGATGTATTAATTGATCCTGGCTTCATGCATTCATTTATTTCATTGAACATGGCATCCTAATTGTGTAGTAAGCATCAACCTTTAAGTTTTAACCTATGTGTCAGTACTCCGTTGAGAGATGTGATGATTGTGGTAAGGTATGTCATGAATGTGTGATTCACATTGATGATATTGAGTTGAATATTGATATAGTATTGTTACCACTTTATGAATTTAATGTGATACTGGATATGGATTGGTGTTATCCAAATATCATGCAATAATGAATTATTTTACTAAGGAAGTTGTTTTGGAATAAGGATTGTGTTTCAGGGGGATAGGCAAATTGTACCAGTAAGTCTAGTTGCTACTATCAAGGCTTTTTGTATGATTAAAGGTGGTTATAAGGCTTATTTGGTACATGTGGTCGACATAAGGTTCACAAATAAATTACTTGAGATTAATGAATTTCCAAATGTATTTTCAAATGACTTATCTGATTTACCACTTGACGGGGAGATAGAATTCATAATTAAGTTAGTCTTAGGAACAACATTGATATACATTCCACCTTATAGGATGTCTCTAGTTGAGTTGAGAGAATTAAAGACTCAATTGTAAAAAGTACTTGAAAAGGGATGCATTAGACCTAGTGTGTCACCTTGAGGTGTTCTAGTGTTATTTATTAAACAGAAAGATCTTATAATAAGGTTGCTTATTGATTATAAGCAATTGAATCAAGTTATTGTGAAAAACATATATCATTTTCTAAGGATAGATGATTTGTTTGATTAGTTACAAGAATCATAGGTGTTTTCCAAAATTGACTTGAAATCAGGATATTATCATCTCAGAATTTCGAATCCAGATGTACAAAACACTACTTTCAAACTAGGTATAGGCATCATTAATTTTTGGTGATGCCATTTGGTTTGACTAATGCACCAACTATATTTATGGCTTTTATGAACAAAGTGTTTTAGACTTACTTAGAAAAATTTTTAATTGTATTCATTAATGACATACTGATGTATTCAAAGACCAAAGTGGAGCATGAACAACATTTAAGGATTATGTTGCAAATTTTGAGAAAAATATTTATTTGCCAAATTAAGCAAGTGCAAGTTATGGATTAATCAAATGGTATTTTTAAGACATGTAGTTTTTAAAAATGGCATAGAGGTAGATCCAAACAAAATTAAAGCAATAGTAAAATGGGAAACCCCAAAGAATGCGGTAGAAGTTTGAAGTTTCCTATGACTAACTAGGTATTATCATCGTTATGTTGATGGCATTTTCACTTATAGCTGCTCCTTTGACTAAGTTACTTCAAAAAATATATATAGCATTTCAGTAGTGTAAAGCATGTCAGGAGAGTTTAATGAGTTAAAAGATAGATTCACATCTACTATAGTATTAGCCATTCCTATAGGTAATAAAGGATTTGTAGTTTATAGTGATGCCTCTCATTAAGGTTTGGGTGTGTTTTACTGCAACATGTTAAGGTAATTATCTATGCATCTAGACAACTAAAGCCTTATGAATTACCTTACCTTGTATACAACCTATAACCTATTGTCATTGTGTTTGCTTTGTAAATATGGAGGTATTACTTATATGGAGAAACTTTTTAGATATTTATATATTATAAGAGCTTGAAGTATTTGATGAGCTAAAAAGAATTAAACATGAGATAGAGACGGTGGTTAGAACTGCTAAAAGATTATGATTGCACCATTGAGTATCACCCAAGGAAGACAAACATGATTATTGATGCTTTGAGTAAGAAATCAAAAAGCAGTATATCTCATTTATAGGTATTTCTATTGTCTTATTTAGTTTAGTTACGAGCTATGAATGTGGAACTAAACATACAAAAGAATAGGGTATTGATTGCTACCTTTCAAGTGAGACTAATGTTGCATGATCAAATTAAAGAAGCACAAGGCAAGGATCTAAAGTTATAGAGAATTATGAAAATGGTAAAACAGGGAAGACATGCTTATTTTGATATTTGAAATGATTTCTTGATGTTGGGATCTCATATTTGTGTGCTTAATGTTGATAACTTACAAAGAGAAATCCTAGAAGAAACACATAGTACTTCATATGCCATGCATCTAGGAATGACGAAAATGTATAATACCCTACAATCTCATTTTTAGTGGCGTAAAATGAAGAAAGATATAGTAATCTATGTTTGATCATGTTTAATTTGTTAGTAGATCAAAACAAAACATCAAGCACCAACTGAAAAATTGAAACCATTAACGATTCTAGTATGGAAAGGGAACGAATAACAATAGACTTTGAATATGGGTTACTGAGAACTTTGAAAAAGAATGATGCTATATGGGTGATCATTGATTGACTAAGTTAGCTCACTTTTTACCTATTTGATGGGGTAGTTCACTTAAGCACTTTGCCAATAAATATGTTGATAAAATTGTTAGATTATAAGGCATTACATTGTCCATTGTATCATATAAAGATCTATAATTTACATCTCAATTTTAGGTCAGTTTGTAATAAGGTATCAAGTTAAGTTTCAATACTGTTTTTCATCCTTAGACAGATCGACAATCAAAAAGAACAATTCAAACACTTGAAGACATGTTTTAAGCTTATGTGATAGAGTTCAAAGGTGCATGGGATGGATATATTACTTTGATTGAATTTCCTTATAATAATTATTATGATGTAGTTTACTGAGGGCACCATATAAAGCACTATATGGAAGAAAATGTCAAAGTCCTATTTATTAGGATGAAGAAGGAATACGTGTTTTAGAAGGGCTGAAACTAGTGCAAGACACTATGGACAAGGTGAAGGTAATCAAGAACAACTTAAAGCATCAGAAGACAGGCAAAAGAGACATGTAGACCAACACAAAATAGAAATGGAATATAAGGTGGGAGACAAAGTGTTCCTTCGAGTTTCACCATGGAGAGGAATAAGTTGATTTGGTAAGAAGAAGAACTAAATAAGTTGATTTTGTAAGAAGGGGAAACTAAGTCTTTAATACGTAATGCCATATAAGATCCTAGAAAGAATCAGTTCGTTGGCTTACTAGCTAGCACTGCCACTCGAGATGGCTCAAATTCAAGATGTATTTCAAGTGAGTATGCTTAAAAAATATCGGTCTGATCCTACACATAAACTTAAGGGTCCAATGATAACAACTGCAAATGATGTAATTTATGTTAAATAGCCAGTGTACAATCATTGGTTATAAAACAAAAAAGTTATGAAATTGAAAAATCCCTTTGGTTAAGATGTTATGGAGAAACCACTCAAAGAAAAGACTACATGGGAAATTGAAGAGAACATGAAACAACAATATCCACATTTGTTTACTGGTATTGAATTTTGAGGGAAAAATTCTTTATAAGAGAGGAAGAAATGTAACATCCCTATCCTCATTCAGGAACATCCCCACATGAACATATTCATTGCATAAATAATTTTCAATCCCTCATGAACATATGCATTAGATAAATAATATTTAGATATGTGAATTTGATAAGCATGATGAGGACACTTGCACCATTACATTTGGGACACATGAACATAGATGTGATGTGTGTATAATTGCATGGCAAATTATCCTAAGTTTTGTGCATGTTATAATATAATAAATAATGGTGTTTTAGAGTTTATTTAAAAGTATAAGGAGCATACGAGGATTAATATATGGATAGAGATGATGAATGAGTGCAGGAGAGGGACCAAAAGAGGAATATTAAACTTCCAACCAATAGTAGTGGGACAATATGATTTTGTCTTATTAGAGTAGGTATACAAATTAAATTTCTCTTCCTTTATAATGGATTTGAGAGGACAAAAATGTGAGGGAGTGTAGAAAAAGGAAGAGATCTAAGAAAGAAATAAAGGAAAAGAAGAAGAAGAAGAAGAATAAGAGTGAGCTAGCTAGGAAGAAACCCTAAGTTTTTATAGTTTTAGAAAAAGAGGTAAGTGATTTTATCTTCTACCCATATGAAATTACTCCCTCATGACATGTTAAACATGCATAATTAGTAAAAATTATGGAGTATTTAAGGTAGAGTTTAAGCTCAAGAGAAATAATAGCCGATAGTGTTGGTTTTGTTATTAGAGAACATTTTTGCACCCACGATTTCATAATACTAGAAGAGGAATTAGGGAAAGTATAAACCATGAAAATTGTAGCTTTATGCCCCATTTAAATTCATGTAAAACAGTTTTTTTTATTTGGTGTGTGTGAAGAGCTATGGCTCCTTCATTAGGGTTGGTTCACAACCTACCAAAATCTCCTCAGTCTAGTTGTTTTTATATATTTTGATAACCTTATTTACTAATTTAGATAAATTTTAAAATATGACATTTAGAGGATATATCTCTATAAATTTCTATGAAAAATTTTTGCTTAATTTATTATATAGAAAGATATATTGTTCTTTGATTGTGATTAATTCTGTACTTGATAAAATCTATTTAATCTCTTAGTTATGTTTTTCAAGAATTTGGTGGTCATAAAATGGGAATTTGATGATGTTCCAAAGTTGAAAGTTATACATTTATGTCCGATCTATATGGTTGTAAAATATTTTTATCAAATATATCATGGTTGATTAGATATTGCTCTTTTATTGTGATTGATTCTCAATATGTTAAAACTTGTTTACCCTGAGATTTGCCATTTATTTTGGTAACCTCATAGATTAAATTAGACAATATGTAAAGCATGAAAATGTTAATTTATATGTTTTGTAACTACTAGTAAATCAGTTTTTAATTTTATTTGTACAATTTGAGATATGCCCAAGAATTTAAGATCTGATTAGATTGAGATCATATTGAAATAGGGCAGAACTCAAAAATTCACTTTATTTCCTATAAGCCTTATGTTGACCTAAATTTTGAGTATGTTATATCATTATGTATCTAGTTTCTATAGAAAAAAGAATCAAGTCATTTGGATAAGTATATCAAGAGTTATTTATATGAGAATTCAATAAGGTCATACTGTCATATAAGAATAATAAGCTTAAATACTAGGTCCATTTGCATGGAACATGACCATAGTTGCACACCATACATACAAACTCATTTTGATATTTTATAATGATAAATGTATCAAATGTTAAGATCTCAACACATTAAAAAAAAGCCCAAGAGAGAGGTCTAAATATACCATAAAGGTTGGTCGCAACAAAAGTGCGTAAAAGGCATAATTAGATTTTAGTGTGTATGTGTGATGATTTTATAATATGATTGTGTTCTATTATGTGTATATGTGATTGAATTGTGACATTTTACATGTGAATATAAGTCAAGTGAGAATTATATGATCTTAATGATTACTTAGTATACTATGGTGTATGAACACTTACATATGGAACTAAAAGGATGTTGCGACCGGCTTGTCAAACACTTGCAAATCATTTGGAAAAAGGGACCCATATGTCATATTGACATATGTTATCGATCAAATGATTCATTTGTCATATGTTGGCCAGTAAAATCAAATGTCACTTAAATCACATGAATTCCTAGGAGTAGTGTTTGTCTAGCAAGGTCACAACAAAACCAATCTATTTGCATTTATACTTGCATAGTCAATTCTTATACTTGTAATGTATGTTGATGATATTTGATTGTTGGTTGAGCCATAAGAATCTTATTATTATTTTTGTTCATTGAGTCATGACTCACCAAATCGCAATTATATTTTAAGATGTTGAAGCGTAAGGTTTGGGCACTTTGGTGTATAAAGTTTTGCATATAAATAGAAGGAACACAGGTTGTTGGCTGAATTCCAACTCTCTCTCCTTATGCATGTACATATACCTAGACAAGAATCAATTTGTGATCACCGGCCTTGAACATTAGTTAACATATATGTACATTAAATACATGTTAGATTATGTATGAATGATAAGTTAACCTTTATGCATAAACATTTTTGGGCATGAATGTTGTGATTACTAAATGAAAATGATTGTTACATTTTATCTTAGCTTTAAAATTTTATTTAATTTTTAGGGATTTTTTTTTTTGAAACCTTTGAAATTGATAAATAATATTACTTATAATTTACGCATTTTTGCATTTGTTAATGGCCAATTTAGGATAATACAATGTTTGTATATTTTTCTTATATTTTAAATTTGAAGCATATTTAACTCATTTAAAATTTTGAGTCTTTTATAACATTTGTGATGTCCTTTTAATTTTTATGGAATGTTTTTTTATTATTTCTTAGAATTTTATCTTTTTTCAGTTAAACTTAGGAAATGTTAAATTTTTTTTGATATTTTTTACTTTTTATTTTACGACCATTTAAATAATTAATTAATTTATTATTTTTATGACATTTGTTATTAATTTTTAATTTGTAGATAATGTTAGTTTTAATTTAGAATATTATTAAATTTTACGAAATACTTTGGAATATTATAATTTCAGGAATGATTTTTTATATATATATTATGTCATTAATTATATTATAAAGTTTTTTTTTTGCATTTTAAGTTAATATAATTTTCGTCAATTAACTTTTTTGATATTTTTATGTTTTAAAATTTAAGGCAATTTAATATATTTTATTCAATAATATTATCTTATTATTATATAATTTTGTATAATTAAAAATTTATCATATATAAAGATACATATATACAAATATTTTTAAGCATAAAAGTTATTCAACAAAACATTGTTTTTTAACATACAAGATATTAAACAAAAAAATCATAAATTAAATATTTATCCCTTGAAGCGCAGATATATCAAACTCCATGAAAATATATTTCAATTTAAGTATAAAATGTAAACATAAATTATAAATGACAAATATCAATAAATTTATACAATTTCTATAATTTAATTAAACTATACAAATTTCACAAATTAAAGACACACGTAACTTATTAACTTTAATAAATTTTTAATTTTTGAAATTCCATAAATTGAACTAAATTAAAATTGCTTGCTAAATTTAATTAAAATTTCAAAATTTTTAAAATTAAATTAATTTAAACTTAAATTACAAAAGTTTAATTAAAAATTTCTTAGATTACATTACATTACTACATTTAATTAGAAATTATCAAAATTTCATTGTGTTACAGTTAAATTTTTAAAGTTTAATTAAATTACACTTCTACTATTTATTAAATGTTACTAAAAATTTCTAAAATTTCACAAATTTAATTAACTTACTCAAATTTAATTGAAGGTTCAAAAATTTTAAAAATTTACTTATAGCTTTATAAATTTTATTAAATACATTAAAATTAATCATTAAATCTAATTAAATTTCTAACTTGTACAACTTTTGTTTTGATAGCTCATACACAACCTTACAATAATATGTTTTTAGGCTAACACACAACATCACTCAAGTGTTTTACTAGGCTCACACTTAAACCTTTCTTGAAGTGTTTTTACAGGCTAACACTATAACCTTACAACTTGGTATTTAATGCTCACACCTAGCACTCACAATTTCATAAAGAAAATTGAAGAAAATGAGTAGCAAAGATTGAGAGCTTTAATTACTTTTAATAAATTTCTTAGCAACCTTTTTCATGGCTATTTGATGGAGTATTTATAGCCAAACTTCACCAAAGAGACGTTGCAGACCATAGCTCATCAAATCTTTGAGACATGCTTGACAAATTCTGTATTAAATGCTTGACAGTCTCAATTTGCGGTCGCTACTACTCATTAGCGGTCGCGAAATCCAAATTTCTGAAGGAAAATCTCGTTTGTGTCTAACAGCTAGTCCATGTGGCAGCTTCTGATTAGTTCAGCAGGAAAATATAGTAATTGCTCTTTAACCTACTTTCATAAGTCGCGATCGCGAGCCTTCTTGTACAGGACGCGACATAGGACACGAATTTGTCTGCCAAAAATGGTTGTCTTCTTCTTTATAGTTTGCGGTCGCTACCAACAAGATGCCTTCGTGAATTTTGACTTGCAACGGTCTGCTGGAACACATGTCATGTTGTGACTGTGGACTTGTTTCCCTTTTAAGTTACTTCGAAATTCGCGGTCACGACTAGGGCATGACACACACCGCGATTTCGTTTATCAATATTGGACTCTGTCATTTGGATGAATCGCGACCGAGAATGGCTCCGCAATTTTGCCCGTATGCTTTCTAGCAATGCTTCTTCACATATCGCAGTCGCGAATACAAGATAGCGATCGCGATTTAGAAGTCATTTTCCATACTTGAGAAATTTTGAGCTTCATCCAACTTCCAACTTTAGATAAACACTAAAGGCTGCAAAATAACACTTATTTGAAATATTAGACATGATCAATCTCTCTTGTCAAGATAAAAAATGGTCCAAGACTTGGGTTAACTATCCTAGTCCAACACATTTCTATGCACTTAAATTTCTAAAATTTAACTTGATTATACTTAAAAGTCAGTAAATATTACAATTAAATTTTTTATATTTAATTAAATTAAACAAATTAATAAATTTCATTAAATTATTAAATTTATAAAATTTACACTTAAATTACTAAATTTTTTTACATATATTAAATTGCTAAAATTACTAAATTTACACATTTAACACTACAATCTTTATTAAATGTATACAATAAATTATATAATTTACCTAAATTCACCAACCAATTTTTCAATGTTCACATTCACAATATTTCTCAATATTCAATTTACACATTTTGCACCAACATTTCTATTAAATTAATACAATAAAATTCACAAATTTATCAAATAACAAAATTTACCAAATAAAAAAAATATACAGATTCACCGAACTCTACAAAATTCACTAATATGCACATTTCATATATTCATAAATCAACAAAATTCACCAAAATTTTAAAATTCATCAACTCCACAAAATTCATAGATTCACATATTCAAAAAACTCATCAACATTAATCAAAATAATTATACAATATCACATATTTCAATGTCACATAAATTTATAAAAAAAATCAAAATTTTTATTATTCACAATATTTTTACAATATTCCAAAAATCTATTCACAATTTACAATATCTTCATATTCACAAATGCTTTAAAATTCTCAATATTCATAATTTTTCTACACAATTTCTATAAAAATATAAAAAAATAAAAAGAAAACTAACTAGGGAAGAGAGGCCAACGTCATCTGGCTTTGGCATCGAAGGCATCTCTTAGTGGCTACGGTGACTAAGGTAGTGTCAGTGATGGCAACAAGCAAAGGAGGGGTCTGGTGATTCGACAACAATAGAGGGTGGGGTGAAAGAGAGCAGAGAAAGAGAAAGAGCAGTGTTGGGGGAGAGAGAGAGAGAAGCACCAAAAGAGCGAGAGAGCAACGCTGGAGAGGAGAGCAGATGAAGGGCTAGGGAGAGAAGGAGAGGAGAGCATAGGGAGAAGGAAGGGAAAAGGAAGAAGAAGAGAGGAAAAAATTGTATGATGGTTTTTTATATGTTATGTACTGACGGATTACTTATGAAATTTAACACGTCACAACTATCAGTATTTTGTTGGTATAATATTGTTATTTTATTTTATAAAATATCGATGGAATGCCGATAGACATTCTGGCGTGTTACTTCTTACATGTCATTTCATCTCCCTTCGTTAGTGATTTCATTGAGAAATTATGGCGGTAAAAAGGTGGAGCCATAATTTACTGACAGGTTCTGTCAAAAATATATTAATGGGACTTCATCGGTAATCGATCATTGTATTATATAATCTATATTTTTTTTATTTTCTTTGTTGATTCGATGGTATTTGTTGATGGACTATATTTTGTTAGTATATTTTGCTTTTTTTGTAATGAGGTTTTGATTTAGAAGACTATTTATTTCTTTTTTTTAATGCCTTAACTTTTGCCTAAGCTGCCCATATGGGTTTTCGACATAACGGGTTGATTGTTCTTTTCTCACATTCTCACATGAAATATTTCTTCAACTTATCTAGGTTTACAAGCTCAAAGAACTCATTTCCATCCATATTCGTCAATTTCACTACACCTCCTAAATATATCTTTTTGACCACATAAAGACCTTTCCAATTCAGCCTGAACTTTCCTCGAGGATCTTGAGCGTGTGGTCTAATTTTTTTTAACACCAAGTTATTGACCCTTATAATGGTTGCTTTGACTTTCTTATTAAATGTGTAGACCATCCTAGCCTAGTATAACTGGATGTGATAGAGAGCCTTTAACCTTTCTCTCCTAAGAAGGCTACTTGTCCAAATCTGCTTCTCAACCCTTAGTACTTCAGAATCCTCTACTCAACTAATAGAAACTTTGTGTCCACTTTAAGTGGCAAGCTTGCCTTCATTTCCATACACAAGGGAATATGGTAACGTCCTTATTGTAGTTTGATACCCCGTAATGCAAAGGACAACTTATCTTACCAATCCTTATAAGTTTGTGTCATCTTGGTGAGGATATTCTTGACATTCTTATTAACGGCCTTTACTGCCTCATTAGCTTGTGGCTTTATAGGCATTGCCTTCAGCCCATCCCAAACAAAGATTAAAGTTGTCAGGGCATCAACCATTACATTCTCCTCTCGTAGTGAGCAATGAAACATGATTCTTTTAAAATTTTATGTCAGTCTTTTTAGGTGTTTCAAATACAGGTTCAATCATTCTTATTTCAATTCCCACTTATTTGTTACCTGGGAAAGAACCAGTAATGAGTCTCTGAACACTTTAGCTATTCTAACCCTCATCCACATCAAGAGTTCTAATCCAAATAAGCAAGCTTTTACACTCACCCATGTTATTAGTCACCTTAAAGTCAAGCTTCTTAGCTATAGGAAAAAGTTCTCCTTCTGGTGATATCAAAATCACCCTCATATTTGCTCCTTTCTTATTCACCGTTCTATCAAAGTACATCTTTCAACCCTTAAGCTCAATTGCTCCTAACCTTTCATCTGGGAGTTAAGGAGGTTTAAATTCTCCTTCTTCAAGAGGTTGTTATGCCAAATATTTTACAACTGTTCGACCATTAATCACCTTCTTAGTCACATACTTAATGTCAAATTTTGCTAGTAGTGTCAGCCATTTTGTCCACTTTTCAGTTAAGAAAGGTGCCTCATGCAAGTATTTGACCAGATCGAGTTTCGAAACAACCTCAATCAAATATGACCAAAGCTAATGCCTTAACTTATTCATAGTCTACATTAATGGTAGATAGGTTTTCTCTACCTGGTTATGTGTTTCCTCATAAAGGAGTAGTTTCTTGCTGAGATAATACACAATGTGCTTCTTTCCTATCTCATCCTTTTAGGCCAATATCACCCCTATAGAGTTTCTTTTATGGTCGGATATAAAATTAACGGCTTTACTGGCTTCGGAGGTTTTAGTAATGGCAGGCTAGTCAGATACTACTTTATCCTTTTGAAGGCCTACTGGCATTACTCATTCCACTTCATTGGTGGATTCTTCCTTAACATCTTGAATATCAGCTCACAAATAAAAGTGAGTCTTATTATGAATATGCTAATATATTATAAGGATCGAAGAAGCCTCGAACCTCCTTCTCTGTCTTTGGTACAGGCATTTTCGTAATAGCCTTTACCTTATCTAGATCCACTTTAATGCCTTTCTCACTCATCACGTGCCCTAGTAATTTATCATATGTAACCCTATGCACACACATTTCAGGATTTAATCTTATATTATACTCTTAAACTCTCTTCAAAAACTTTTTTAAGGCTTCAAAATGCGCTTTCATTATCTTAGATTTTACCATCATATCATCTACATACACTTTCACTTATTTATGGATTAAGTCTTGAAACAAAGTGATTGCCATTCATTGGTATGTCACTCTAACATTCTTCAATGCAAACATCATCACTTTGTAATAGTATGTTCTTCATTCTATAATAAAAGTTGTCTTCACCATGTTAGTGATTTCCATGAAGATCTAATTGTGGCCTAAAAACCCATCCATGAAGGAGTACATAATACACACCACAGTGTTGTCTACTAACACATCGATATAAGGTAAGGGAAATCATCCTTCGACAAGCCTTATTCAGATCCTTATAATCCACACACATCTTTACTCTTTAACCCTTCTTTATTATTAGGACAAGGTTAGCAAGCCATTCAGGATAATCCACTATCTATGAATTTTTTAATTGCTTTGCCACTTCTTTTTAAACCAAATAGGCCTGCTTGGGTGTCATCTTTTGAAGCTTCTTCTTTACTTGTCTCATATGCTGATAAGTCAAAATTCTACGTTCAACAATTCACCTATTAACCCCTAACATATCCTTATATGTCCAAGCAAAGACCCTCTAGTATTTTCTAAGTAATTATTCAAATTTTCTTCTCTGCTATAGTGTGACATCACTAGCAATGAGCAACATTTTCAAATTTTTTTGTGTCAAGATTAAATATAATGATATGCATAGAATTAATTTTAGATATGCTCATGAAATGATATATGCTATACACACTACCATCAGAGAACACATCATATAAGTTAGTGAATTCATCATTCATTGCCTTGAACTTAGAAAGAAATATATTGTCATCCTCAAAGGCTAGAAATAAGAATAATTGTAGTATTAAAAAAAGTAGCTTCCTTTGGTGGATTGGCAGGAGTCTGTTATGTTAGAGCCTTTTCGCCTTTGGCCTATCTCTTTTCATCAATTGTGGCATTAAGATCACTAACCTATTCAAAACCCATCTCTTTCTCATCTTTTATGCTAGTTATAACCTTTACTACTTTTACAAAATCATGTTCCATTCAACTATTCTTTAACTCAATCTTCTTAAAACTCTTTCATAGAGTTATCCCATCTAACTCTATTTGCTTAATGCATGAAACCTGACCTTAAACCTTCTTTTCATCCCTTATGTCTTTAATGGAATTCACAACCATGTTCCTAACATCTACTATACTTATCATAATATATGTGCCTTCAGTGAACATGTACAGTCCAGTATTTTCCTATTTTGGGTCCACGAGAGGGGCTATTTAATTAATAATCTTAGCCTTCTTTTTTGTAAAATCCATACCCATAGCCCCAAAAAGTTGTTCTAACATATATCGCTCTTGTTCTTCCTTAATGAGCCTCTTTTTGTCATTTCTATGCCATATGGTCTAAGAACTATACAGAATTACATATTGACTTGATTTTTAATTATTCTCTACCTTCATAATCTATTTGCCTTTCTTTTTCTTCTTTTTTTTCTCATCTTCCTCCTCTGATGAATAGTGATAGTTCTGATAGCCTATATAACCAACTCCCATCTGAAAGAAAGCCCTTTCAAGTTCATTAATAGTATCATCATTTGCTAGCTTCTCATCCTCTTCACTAGTTTCCTTTTTAACTTCCCCAACTACTTATGCTTCCTTCATGAAAAAGTCAGACAGTGGCCTATGTAAGTCTTTCATGTCTAGTTTTAAGCCTTTACCATGGTACCCAAGCCCTTTTATAGTAGTCTAGATAGGAATTTTAAGAAATCTGACACCCCAATAGAATTCTTTCCTAACCCTTGGCTTGATAAGAAGTTCATATTCATCAAAGTCCCCATCACCTTTGGATCAACCCAATTATTTGTGACTACCAACAACTTAAAAATTTATAAGATATGGAACAGCTACGCACATTGCCGACAAAATTTTTGTAACTTCTACATAAATTATCACTATCTCGCCCTTGTAAGGAATCTTGACCTTTTGATGTATAGGGGTAGCACTCCCCCCCCCCCCCCCCTTCAATGGATAATACCATGGTCTTCTCAATAGTTATGAAAAAGTAATGGGGATATGCAAGATTGTAAATTCTACCATCGTCTCTATAATTCTAGCTTTTTTCATGGTCTTAAATACATTTGAGCCTAGAATCCTCCTATCATCATAGGCTCAAATGATGTTATATGACACCTTCTAATCCTTCTCTGACAATCTGAACTTGTGTAGTAACTTACAAGGGCATATGTTAATCCCTAATCCATCATCAACCATAACATATAGAGTGCATTTCCCTTTTATCTCGACTTTTATGAATAAAGCCATATTATGATCCCTTCTTTATAGTGGCATGTCTTCATCTAAAAAGGTGATCTTTCCTTTATGGGTGACCAGAGTAGCAACATCTTTTGAAATGGCTTCCTCAAATATGATAAGGCTTAACAAAGCTTATACCTCTTTATAATCCTAAAGGTAATAAGCAACTCTTATATGCTAATCTGAGCAGGCAAAGCCTTCAGCTGCTTTATAATAGGGTTATCATTCTCCTTTTCTTTCACAATAAATGCATTTGTCTTCTTCTCAACCTTTATTTCCTTAAGGGCCTTTCTATCAAGGTAGTATTTCCCACTTTAAGTTACATGTTCCTCCTCTTTTTCTTCATTGCTTTCGTTTCATAACTTGATCATTCTATTCCTTTTTACCTTCATTATTTCCTCATTCGAGCCCTCTTATAGGTTGATGGTATAAACCACAATGACAGTATGCCTCAATGCTTCCTCAAGGGTGGCCATAACAACCTCTTCAAGCATCCTAAAATTTATCATGAACACTTTTTGATTAGGAGGTGGGACATTATGTTACTTTGGGAGAAGGTTTCCTATAATGCTTGGTCTCCTTAGATTTGGTAAAATAATGGTCATGTTGTCAATAAGGTCCTAAATCTCATGTCTCAACCTATAATAATCATTAATGTTATGCTAGCTCCTTGATGGAAAACATAATAAACATTAACATCATATCCCTTAGGAAGTGGATTAGGAGGTTGTCTTAATACTAAAGGCTTCAATACCCTTTATTTTATAGTCTTTCCAATGCCTTAGACAAAGGCATCCCCAGGTTTGTGAACTACTATAGAGCTCACCTCTTCTTCCTTCATATTGCCTCTTTGACTCGAATTCCAACTCCTTAGCTTGCAGATCAACCTCTCTAAGATCCCCAAAATTCCTCACCAATGTATCCTTAATCTTCGCACCTATTCCTAGCAATGCCCTTTAATGATCATCTTGTTGGACTGGGTTGGTCAAACCACTCTTTTGATCTTGACAATATAGATTGAAAGGTTTTAATACCAATTTTAAGTGTTAATCTTATAGAAATTGAATTAGGAACTCGTTTAAAGTTGAATGAAAGTTATTAGAGATAAAAAGTTCAAAGTATGGAAAATGTCTCTTAAGTTGTGATCGAGACTTAGAGTTCATTACTGCTACCTAAAAAAATTGAGGAACAAAATGCCTAGTTTGATTTACAATCAATGTAGTAGTGGAGGTCGCGACCACTACCTTCAAACTTGATTGGAGGGATTCTACACTCAACCAAGGAAGGCCATGTGTCATGGAGATTATTAGGGCTTTAAAAGTCGTGACTGTGACTTATGGTAGCGACTGCAACTTGAATAAAACTAGGAACTCCAAAATCCAGTCTAATTCATAGTGAAGATAGGGATCAACCTCCCTAAATTTATGACCACTACTTTTAATATGCTTTAAAGGGATCCAATGGCTATATTTTTGAAGAACCAATGCTAAAGTGTCACATGTGACTAGCTATCAGACACGATTGAAAATCTAAACCTTAACTAAGCAAAATCTAGAGTAAATGAGCATATTTTGACTTTAACTTCTTGTCTCGACCATGATTTTCATCTGACAACCATTAAATGCAAGATTTTGCCACCTACTTTAGAGATTTGAAAATAATTTAGTAATGGCTATTTGGTGGTAGAAACTTATAAATACTCTACTAAATGGTTTTAAATATAAGAAAATAGTAATTGATAATGGCAAAACTCTTTTAAATTAATTATTAACTCTTAATTTCTTTGTACTTGAGTGGTTAAGGTTAGGTGTAAGCCATTAAACACTGTTGGGTATGGGTTTCAGAGTGATTCTTGTATAGAAAAACCCTTGTTTAGGTTAAATGTTAGATTTAGAAACACTTGTTATATGTTAGCCTTGGAAAACACATTGTATAAGTTACCATTGAGTGATAATGAAATACCCAATTGGAAGAATTGGGGAGTGGATGTAAGGTTGGTCAATACTTAAACCATTATAAATCTCTTGTGTTGCTTCCTCTCCTACTCATTTCTCTAAACTTAAAATCACTCATACTCCCTCCAAAATTTTAAATTTCCCACCAATTCAATCTCTCTTCTTAGTGCACAAAGGCTAACAATCCTCACTTGTTCCTTTTCTGTGGACTTAATAATTGCTTTGAAAGCTAACTTTTTCCACCTCCTTACATAATCATTAAAGCTTTCACTAGTCTTTTACTTCAATAATTATAAATCTTACAGAGTAACTTCCAAGGTTGAGTTACATGCATAATGTCATTAAAAAGCCTGAGTCAACTCCTTCCAACTTCCTATGATTATCTTAAGTAAGTTGTAATACCATGTCTTCACAGACCCTTCTAATGATAACTAAAATAACTTAAGCATTGTATCGACAGGGACCTCTAACATCTTCATTATCAATACATATGAGTGGATCTGATTGATAGCATCTTGAGTTATAGTAAACTTAGTAAGTTCATGCATTCAGAACTTTGCAGGCAACTTTTTAGGTTTTTAAGTAAGCAGCTCTTCTATGTTTATTCCCTTTTCAAACCTTTAGCATCTAAAGTCTTTAGTATTTTCTCCAATTGTTTGGCAAATTATCAAATTGAGTACTCTCATTTTTGCTTTCCACTAGCTTATTAAGATCAATGGAGGTGCTCCCACCTCCTTAGCAAGCATGCTTTCATGGTACTCTTTCATCCCAAAATAAGTCATCATCAATCAACATGGGTTAAGGTGCCTCCATTGGTGCTTCCCCTTATCTATTTTATTGGATGAGGTTTCTCCCTTCTTTAAAATTCATTAACAGACATCTTTACCTCTTCGGTAATCCTTTCCTCCATCTTATGATTAAAGTCTACCATCATCTAGTCTAGAATTTTTAGTGGTATGGTCAGTTCCATGATCTGTTTAGCCTGTTGGATTGAGCTCAGCGTTTTACTTTTGCTAGTGAGTTAGTTGCCCCTTCTCTTCCATGAGGGTTTAGATAAAGGTATGATAGCTACAAGATAAGGGTTATTAGTATGTTTTATGTATAGGTAACAAACGCATGCATATTCACACATTATTTGCAAAATATCTTTTCAACCTTATTTCTCCTATGTATGAGGTCTATAGACTCTTTCTTAGGACGGGTCTAACTCTTATACCAACAAGGGGTAGAGAATGTATGCAGTTACCTCAGACTAAAGAGGGGTTAAAATCCTAAGAAAACATGTATAAATAAGGACACAGTAATACAACAAAAAGAACTCACATTACTTGATAAAGGAATATTTATAAAGAAATAGAGGATCCCTTTTACATAGAGAGAGGGATGTATATGAAAATTCTTTACATAGTAGGGTAAGGGATACATAAATATTTACATGAAGGAATAATTACATAAGGGGAAAGGGTTAACATTGCATTTACATTATAGGAATACCTAGTCCCGTTGCTTGAAAGTCCTAAATCCTTTCTTTAAAGAATAAATGAAAACAAAAGAAGTGTCTTCTTCTAAGGTGTTATTAGTTACTACATGTGCCTAGTGGTTGAATTTGGTTATTGTAGTTAATGGCTCCCACAAGCTTGGGGATAGTTGTCATAGCTTCCTATTTGATATACTCGAAGGTACTTGGCTTATGAGAGATAAATTCTCCTTACCATCTCATAAGCCTAAATGGAGCTTAAGTCTCAAGTTTGGAGAACACATTGGTTTCTCTAAGGGCACACCTAGTGCATATAATGAAATGTAGAGGCTATATGAATGTAATTTGAACTAATTAATTGCAAAGTTAATATGGTAAAAAGTAAACCAAAGATTGAACGTGAAGTCAAATTTGAATCCCCCGTGGAGTCAGCATTGTGAGTGTCTTAAAGGTTTTTGGTTAGCACTTGAATGAATGGAATCTTGCTTACGACTCCATCTTTTTATTAACCAATGAGGGGTTGAAAGGATGAGAGTTTTACATTGGTAAGAGCCCCAAAAAATTCTATATGATTGGATCAGCGAGGTATCTTTTAGGCCTCACACAAGTTCAAAGCCCTTTTTATCCAAATGACGGTCAATGGGGGAATTAAGATGGGACAACACATTGGTATCATCATTAGAAGGCGTGGAGTCAACACCCAACTTTGGCTAGGACAATAATCTAAGCAAGGCAAAATATAAACTTAACTAAGTCATTTAGAAGGTCCAATTCATCTTTGCCTCATTAAAGATTAGGTTCGATAATTAGGTATAACTTGGAGAAGAGGTTAGGCACTCCCAAACTACCTGAATATTAGGATTCAACCTTCAGACACCTTTGGTTCACTTTTTCAAGTTTTAACCAAGTTATTAATTAGTCTGGTTAATACCTCTAAGCATGTTCCTAGCACAATCTAATCAATCATATCAAGTTAACCATAATCTCAAGTGGAGGGGGTCATGTATCATAGCATAGGGAGGAACATGCATATCATCATTCATCATCATGCATAATCATTTGAAAGGGAAAGGGTTCATGTGACATGGACTACGTAGAACATGCATATCTAAGAATTCACACATCATACACATAATCATCACAAGATAGTCATTAAGATCATTATCATAGTCTTAACTCAAATATGCTCTTATACCCAAGAAAAGACACAAGATAGTAATTAATAATGAAAGCAAATAAAAGGAAACAAAACAAATGAGCAAAGTTCATGTCTAACACCTTATCATATCTCTAAGGTAAGGCACTTCGGCATATTTCTAAGTTTATAATAAGAACATCGCAACATCATATGAACTAAATAATAATGTTAGAATACTAAATAAACAAACACAAGCATGAATCATGTGACATAAAGGAATCATAAACATGAAGTGAAAGTGACATCTTAGAGGATCTTAGTGGCCTAAGATAAGGTTAACATAAAAGGAAACCCAGGGTCCCTCCTCCTTATTGCTCTCAAAGAGCCTAGCATCCATAAGCATCGCTAACCACCAAGAAGGCTAGGATACTAATGGACAAAGAGTGAGTCATAAGGCAATAACACATATTAATGACAAACTTGAAGATGCAACCAAAATAAACACAATAATAAAGCTCTCAAGGTCTTAGGAATGATAGTTTTCTCACTTAATCATGGCCAAAATGTGACCAAATCAAAAACTTAAATATTACATTTATTATAAAATGAATAAATAAAAAGCATTGAAACTTCAAAAACCATAAGAAACAACTTTAAACTTAATCAATATTCCAGTATTTGAGTGAATAGGAGTCTTTGGTTGTGAAACATCTCCCTATTCTACTAATGGAATGCTCAAACATCATCAAATAATAATTTTGAAGTGAAGAAACCTAGATGAGAAAGAGGTAAAATTTCATTATATTCTCAGTCAAGAATAATTAGTATAGACCACTTTAAGATATATACACCCTCAAGGTAGGCTACATAGACTACATCTAGATTGTACAAACTTCTTAGATTGGGTTTTTGAAAGAAAATAAAAGGAAAAGAATAGGAAGAAGAATAAAGGGAAGGGGGATCCTATGAATGCCTTGATATATTTGTTTGCCCTCAAAGGCTCACTATATTGTTTCTATCCTCTAAGAATGCAATGGAATATGCAAAATAATGTCGCAAATCCTTAGGAACTACCTTAGTTCTTATGTATGAGGGGTTAGGTGTTTGATTTCTAGATATTTAGGGTTTATGAGTAATAATTTCAATTAACACTAAAGTTGTCCAAACCTCCTCTCCCTCTTCAAATGATGGGGCATTTATAGAGGAAGAAGTGTGTACTAGATCCTAGAATAGTGTTGGTTGCACGTTGTTCATATCCAATCACAAAAAAAACCATGAAAGTTATAGAATTAAGGTTTATAAAAAGGTTGTAAAGTCCTTTAGTTATACAGCCTTAGGGTAAAAAAGGGGGACCAATTCCAAAACCTTTATAAGGTTAGGGTTTTAATCATTGTTGTACAACCCTCTAAACAAAGCTGATAGCCTTTGGGCTTATAGTCTTATAGGCTTGGGCTTGGTCTTTGGGGTTTTTTACAAGGTTTCCTAAGGCCTTTTTCTTCTTCCCTTTGCAATTCCTATTGCATTCTAGGGAATAATTCTAGTGATTTTCATCATCAAGCTTGCATCTCAAGGCTCAAAATCTGGTGCTCACACCTAACTTCACTGATCTAAGTATCAATAGAAATGAGCTAACATCGTAGATCCCTAATTAAAACGTTGGATAAGTCCCAAGTCCTCCAGTATAGACACTAAACAAATCTCCACCACATTTGACAAGTTTGAGAATAAAGCCCTTAATAAGGCATGTAGAAGGAAGCAACGAGCATGTTCATTCACCACCTCTTATGAGCTATCGTCAATGAAGGCGGGAGTGCCATCCTTTGATACCACTAAAATGTAACACCCAAATACTAATCATTTCTCAAGCATGAACACTAATTCATCCATAAAGTATGGAGTACTAAAGTTACATAACATCAATAGAAATCTCTCATGCCATCTTATTATCATTAAAAGACCTTTCTTTAATTGTTTTGAACACTATGTATCTTGTGTCACAACATAGTAATTATTTACAACAAAATATATATGGCTAAATAAACCAAAATACTAATGACTATAACTTGATTGCTCAATGGAGAGGCTCCTTTTAGTCCAGGGAATGCAACCTAAAAGCCAGAGAAAATGATCCCTCTATAGCATCAACTCATGCATGCCAAAATCAGCAAGGATGGAGGAAGCCTAAAAAGTGGATCTCGATCAAGTAGGTGAAGTCACTTAGTGTGATGGTAACCTCCCCAATCAAGGGTAGGTGGAAAGTATAAGTAGTGTCCATCTGCCGCCCATTTAACGTCTGATTCGTTGCAGAATCTATTCGAGGAGCCATCTTCAACAACATTCATAGGAAAGGCATCAAACTAGTCCCTTCTAAGTGAACCACAACCTAAGTGTGCAACTTATAGAATGAAGCCCCAGTTAAGCCCACAATTTTGCCTTAAGCCCACAATTTTGCCTTACTTTTAGAAGGAGATGTCACTCTAAAAGGAAAATAGGAATAGCAAACACTCAACATCCATGTGGTAGAAAGAGGGAAATGAATAAAGAAAGACCTTAAGCCATAAAAGGCCCTAAACACACAAACTAAAGTCACATGAAATAGCAACACAAGAAAAGAAGATATCTAATTTCATAAATAATAAAGTAACATTCTATATGTGTTTGTAATGTGAAGGTGGTTGGATAATTTAGGGATATTTAACAAGGCATGAAATAATTAACCCTAGTCATGAAGGGATCATTCATAAATTATAAAAAAAAAATTAAAAAAATTAATCCTTTTAGTAAAATTTTCACAAAAGTAGTAAGTGTGGTTTAGCAATCTTAGACAAAGTATTACAGGATCAATAAAACTTAATTTGACATCAATAAGAAAATCTATAAAATAAATAGATAATTTATCATAGGTCTCAGCTCCTCATAGGTTATTCCACAAATCAATTTTAATAATTTTATGTAGGTTCCTAAAAAAGATATAAGGCATGCAAAGCAAGGTGACAAATCAATCAATAGATGATAAAATAAAATTATGTAAAAAAATAATAAAGAGGTAAGTGTCTTATAACTATCCCTAAATATTTTGTTGATAAATGATTAGTATACAGGAAGCAAGTTATAAGATATTATCCCTATATATATAAAGATATTATGTTGATATTTAGAAATCCTTTTCATTTTAAAAGTTAAAACAAAATAGGGTATTATCTCATTTGTATTTTTAAAATATATAGAGTTGGCATAAATATTTTAATGGTTAATATATATATGTACGCTTAGGGTTTTTTGAAAAATAGAGAACATCCACATTGCCTTTTAAGAAAACATATTAAAGAGAGAGAGAAACCCTAGTGCTAGTACAATACCCATTTTGGAAATAACATGTTCATGTGAATACCTTTAGAGGATGTTCATTCTTTGGTAGTGTCTAGATCTGAGTCAAAGCTCGAGGTGGGGTGTTACTAGTGTAAACCCTTTCTCTACCTTCTAATAATCATACAATCATTGTTCAAATTAGTAGGTTTCACATCCTTCTTATTAGTTTAGTCAAATAGAATGAATCATTAGTGAGTTTCGTGTGTAAAAAATTTTATTTTTCTACTGTGCTCATTATGAAAAATCCAATAGCCATAATGATTTTTAAAAGAGAATTCATATTCCTAGAATCATCCATGCTCATAGAAGCAATATTTATAATATTTAGACCCAAGCCCATTCCTTTCAATAGAGACGAGTCCCCAAGACAGTCAGAAGGGTTGTAACAGTAAGAATTCACCTCTAAGGGGTCAAAAAGGCCAAAATGACACAGAGATAAATCTTTATGCACCAGGAGGCATATATGACATAAAATCAACCACAGGGGGCCATCCCTAAGCCAAAACCACTAGCCAGCACGGCTAAGACAATTCTAAAAGATTTTTCAAGAATATTAGTAGCTACAAGAAGACAACAATGAACAAATGAGATACATAATACACTCGATACTTACTAGAAAGCTATCAGAATGTATTTAGTGCTATATAGAGAGCTACCAAGGGATGCAAGAATGCTTAGTACCTACTAGAAAGTTGTTAGAGCATATTTTATACCTACTAAAGAGCTGCTAAAATAATATATACCTAGTTGAGAGTTGTTAGAAGCACACAGAACACCCTAGTACCTATTAGAAAGTTGCTAGAGTAGATTCAACACCTACAGAAGAGTTGTTGAAATATTCAGTACTTGTTCAAAGTTGCTAATATATCTAGTACCTACTCAAAAGCTGTTGAAAAGCACATAAAACACATTGGTACATGCTAGAAAGTTATAGGACCAGCTTTAGTACTTGTTCGAGGAGTTACTAAAGCATGGTATTCTTTGATATCCTTGCTAGTTTTTACATTTTTTGCATTATTTTGTTGAGTCTTATTCAAATAGTCATTTTCCAAATATTGTTTGCAAGCCCTAGAAAGTAAGGGCAAACTGTAAGCACTAGATTCTAGGCCCTAAGATGCAAGCTCGATGATGAAAATCACTAAAATTATTCTCTAGAATATAAGGAAAATTCAAAAGGAAAAAGAACACAGCCTTAGGAAATCTTAGGACAAACCTTAAAGACCAAGTCCAAACCTTGAAGACTAAGCCCAAGTCCATAAAACCATAAGCCTAAAAGCTACTAGTATTGTTTAAAAGGATGTACAACCAACCACATGGTTATACAACCATGACTAAAATCCTAACCCTAGGAAGGTTCTGGAACTGGTCCCCCTCCCCTTTTATCCTAAGGTTATATAGCTAAGTATGAAAGTCATACAACCTTACCTTTGGTTATACAACTCTTTTACAAACTAATTTTATAACTTTCATGGTCTTCTTTATGATTGGATACAAATAACATGCAACTAGAACCATTTTAGGTTCTGGTGTACTCTTTTTTCTTTATAAATCCTACACCATTTAAAGAGGAAGAGGAGGTTTGGACAACCTTATTGTTACTCTACTGAAATTATGACTCGCAAACCCTAGGTACACAGAAATCAAACATCTAACCCCTAACACTTAAGAACTAAGAAAGTTCCTAAGGATTTGAGACTTCATTTTTCATATTCCATTGCATTTCTAGAGGATAGAATTAATACATTGAGCCTCTCATCAAGGCATCTAAAGGATCCCCCTTCCCTTTTTACTTCTTCCCCTTCTTTTCTTTTCTTCTCTTTTAAAAACCTAGTTTTGGAAGGCTATGCAAACTTGATGTAGTCTGTACAAACTTCCTTGAAGGTCATACAAACCTCAAAATGGTCTGTACAACCCACTCCTAACTGAAAACGTAATGAAATTTTACCTCTTACTCATCTGGGTTACTTCATTTTCAAATCATTATTTTAGGATGTTTAAGTGTTCCATTGATGAAATAAAGAAAGGTTTCACAACCAAAGACCCCTATTCACTTAAATAATAGAATATCATTTAAGTTTAAAGTTGCTTCTTATGGTTTTTAAAGTTTCCATGCTTTGAGTTTATTCATTTTATGCGAAATGTGATATTTAAGTTTATGTTTTCGTCATATTTTGGTCATGATCAAAAGAGGAATTTATGATTCCTAAGACCTTAAAAGCCTTATTATTATGTTTATTTTGATTACATCTTTAATTTTATTATAAATATGCATTATGGCCTTGTGACTCACTCTTTGTTTATTAGTATCCTAACCTTTTCTGTGGTTAGTGATGCTTGTATATGCTAGGCTCTTTGAGAGTAATAAGAAAGAGGATTCAATCATCTTAGAATCCTTTTATGTTAACCTTGCCTTAAGCCACTAAGATCCTTCAAGATGCCATTTGCATTTCAAGTTTATGATTCCTTTATGTCATATGATTCATGCTTGTGTTTGCTTATTTGGTATCCTAATATTATTATTTAGTTTACGTGATGTTAGTATGTTCTTATTATGGACTTAGAAAAAGGCCCAACTACCTTAACTTGAAGATGTGGTAAGGTGTTGCACATAAGCTTTGCTTAGTTATCTTGCTTTCTTTTATTTGCTTTAATGATTAGTTACAAACTTGTGTGTTTTCTTGGTTATAGGGGCACATTTAAGTTAAAACCATAAATGATGGTCTTAATGATTATCTTATGATGATTATATGTGTGATGTGTGAATTAATGGATATGCATGTTATACCTTATCCATATCACATAACCCCCTCCCTTTGAAATAGTTATGCATGATGATGAATGATGATGTGCATGTTCCTTCCTATACCATGATGCATGACCCTTTTTCCCTTTGAGATTGTTGATGACTTTATATGATTTATTAGATTTCACTAGAAACAAGCTTAGGGGCATTAATCAGATTAATTAATAACTTAATTAAACTGGTAAAAGTGAACTAAAGATGCCTGAAGGCCATATCTTAATATCCGAGTAACTTGGGGGTGCTTAACTTCTTCTCCAAGTTATACCCAAAATTTGAACCTGATCTCTAATCGGGTAAAGATGAATTGAGGCTTTCAAATGACTTAGTTAGGTTCAAAATTTACCTTGCTCGACTTTTTGTCCTGACCAAAGTTGAGTGGTGACTCCATATCATTTAGGGATGATACCAATGTGTTATCCTGCCTTGTTCCCTCGTTGACCATCATTTGCACAAAAAAGGCTTCAAACTTGAGTGAGGCCTAAAAGATCCCTATTGATCTAATCATGTGCCACTTTTTGGGGTTCTTACCAATGTAAAACCCCCATTCTCTCAACCTTTCATTGGCCGACAAAAGGATAGAGTTACAAGTAAGATTCCTTTCGTTCGAGCAAAAACCTGAGATGTTTATGCCCTTATTAAAGTTATAGTAATATGCATGCCACATGTGACAATTTGCTATGCAACTATGTAAACTTCATATTCATATTCAAATGCCTTAATTGCAATGATGTAAATGTTTTTATCATACTTATGTCATATGGTGCATATATGCAAATAAAACACAATTAAAATGTATATAAATTATGTTAAGGATTTGTTATTTTCTAATGCAATGTATCCCCTATTTTTTAGAGATAATGCAATTAGTTTCTCATTATCAGGCTTGAAACGCATCTGCTGCTTGTTTATTTTACTTTTTCCCTTTTCAAATTTCTATGTTGTTCTTTAAATGCTTATATCATATGAAAAAGTTTAAAAGAAAAGGGGGTAAGATGCAAACTCTTTAAAGGATAAACATATAAGGATCGATGAGGGCTATGTAGGTTCAGTAGACCCTATCACATTTGACTATTCTATATACATTCATGTTTTATCCATAGAGCATGAGTGCATTGTTCAATTGCTCAAGGTCATACCCATTCTTAAAACTCCAAACACATTATTTATAAGGCATTATACGAGATAGCAAAGTAGAGATTAATGGTTGTAAAGGTCAAGGTTGATCAGCTAGTTTTATGCTTTTTATAATACTTTTTGGTCATTGCCTTATTTAATGTTTTTTTCTTAGATATTATGGTTGGATTTAACTGGTTAGTGCTGCCCCTAGTTGTCTTATACTACTAAATAAATCTAGTTACACATAAGGTAGAAGTTATTGGTAGTTATTAGAGGATCCTAACCTTTGTTTTCATTGCCCTTCTTGAATTATTTTCTTTCTTTTACCCTTATGTGGCCACCTTTTTTCTTATTTTCTCTTTTCTTTTTGATCTAGGCATATGAGCACTATTTTTATTATGCCTAATCTATAAACACTAGATTTTGGGCCTTTAGGATGCAAGCCTAATGATGAAAAACTACTTGAATTTTTCCTCAAAGCATAAAGGAAATAATGCCTAAGAAAAGGGTAAGAGTTTAGGAAAAGCCTTAAATCAAATCCACCTTCCATTCAACCTTACTTGAAAGACACTTAGGGGAAGCAATTATTGGTTATAAATCAAACATAAATAGCTATATAGCTAACTCTAGAGGGTTATACTGACCTTCTAAGGGCTATATAGATAACCCGTTAGTGTCCAAAAGTTAAAAGCTTTCAGAATAGTGAAACACCAAGTCCTAAGGTTGTATAACCAACCTTAGGTCTATATAGCCAATCCCAGGTTTATAAAGATAACTTTTAAACCTTAATCTGTAGAATCTTTCATATTCTTATATACAAAGGGTCTAGGATAGCGTGAAATCTGAGCCATTAACCTCAATTGCGGCGCTCATTCCACCTCTATAAATACTACTCCTAATAAAGAAAGATAAAAGCATTTTAGAACCCTAACAAAACTCTGTAAAAATCAATTCTCAAACCTTTAACACCCCACCATACATAGAAAAAACCAGAACCTAACCCAAACACAATAGATTTAAGGTTAAAAAAACTAAATATTGCACCATTCTTTACATTATATTTCTATGCATTAGGAGGAATTTCTCTCATATCACAATGTCTTTGACAGCAAGCAACATTTAATACGGCATCTAAGGACACATCACTTATCCCTTTCTTCTACTTCTTTATTCTTTTTATTTTTAGCTTTTAGCAATTACAAAGCTCTATATAGTCATCTTCTTATTTGTATGAACCCCTAAAAGGGCTATACATATCACTAGTTGGTCTGTACAGTCCTCTTTCACCACTCACAACATTGTTTTTAGCTAACTTTTTCTTATGTTTTCCATATTCCTTTAGGGTTTTATAAGCCTCCAACAACATAAATGGTGTTAGGTTATAAGACTAAAGATCTTCATTCTTCCTCTTTGAGGCAATGTAACTATATATATATTTTAGCTTGCATAAGTTACTTTTTCATGCCTTATTTACTTTATTTCTATTACTTTGAAGTGCTTGTCCATGTGTGAATATGAAAGGGGATGGGCTTGTTACCCTATGATCCCTTAATTCCCTTTTATTTTGAGTAATTATTTAGGATATGTGTTAATGCTTTGATCATTCAAGCTTCTACCATCATTGGAGAGGATAGGCTAGCCCATTTTATGACTAGCTTACCTATCTTCTCTTCTTTCTTAACTTTGGTAATGATAAACATCAATAGAGGATTCATGCCCATGGATTTCATTATTTTCTTTGTCTTTTTTTGGTTAATGATTTGAGGTTTAGGCTTTTAGGCATTTGGATTGACTTTCCACTTTCCTTAGAATCTGAGCCTTTACTCATGGCTAGAGATGCTCCAATTGATGCCTTTAACATGAGACATTTTTTTATAGCCCCTTGGAAGAGGACTTAAGGCCTTATGACCCCTTCATTGGCATCCTCATTTCTTGCTTAAGCTTTTTGGCTTTCATTTGCAACATTATCTCTCAATGCTTTATATAGTAATCTTATCTTTACTCTTATTGTTTTTTATGCTTTAAATTTTATCTAATATGTTTTGATGATGAACTTGGATAATAGTTTAGGCTCCTTAATTTAACCCTTTACATGGTGGTATGCATTAGACTTCATTAACTAAATAAGTTACATTTCTTTAGCCCTAAAGATGAGGTAGTATGCTTTATCATTTATTACCTACCCTTTATAGTTTTAGGTGGCTATGTTAGTTCCTTCTTGCTTATGATTTGAAAAATAATATGTGCTTTATTTTATAGGTTAGAGTACTTATTTAATGTATACCTTGTGCTAAATTTGGCATATTTATGTTGACCCCTATTTATGTTTTAAATGTACTCCCCTATCTATGGTGAATACTTGTAACATTTAAACATTATGAATGGCTTAAAATGCAGTAGATAAATGTTTTAGGGCTCCCTAATTTAGACTAGTTTAATAATGAGGCTAAAATTGTGATTCTGAACCAAAGATACGTGATGGTCGGATCCCAAAATATGGGCAATGTGGGGTACCTAACCTCTTTCCATGTCATAGATAATTCCTAAACTTAATCTTTAACAGGATGAAGATGGGTGGTGACTTTAGTCAAGATTGATGGTAGTACCAAAGTATTGCCCCATATTCGCCCTTCATTGGTCACTTGATATTATTAAAGGCCTATACTTATTGTGAAGCCTTACAAGGGTCCCTTGATGACTCCAAACATATATCATAAAATGGGGTTGTAGCAATATATGAACTTTATCCTCTCAATCTCTCAATGGTCGATAAAAAATTAGGAATCATAAGTAGAATTCCACTCATTCAAGCATAGCTACAAAATTAAGGTACTCACAGTGGCAAATCCATTAGGGACTAATGGAATTGCCTTCATGCCATAATCTCTAGTTTGTTTTTTTATAATATTATCCTTATTATTGTTTATCCATTACATTCATATAGTCTTCACACTTCACTATATGCACTAGGTCTTCCCTTTAGACAATTTATATGCTCTCTAAACTTTAGACTTTATCTCCATTTTGGCTTAAGAGATGGTAAGTAGGGTTCATCATTCGCAAGCCAAGTACCTTTAGGAATATTAAATGGGGAGTATAAGACAACAGTCCCCAAGTTTATGAGAGCCATCAACTGTAACAACCTTTCTAAACCGTTAAGTGCATGGAGGAGCCATAGTACCTTAGAGTAAGACACCCCTATTATTTGCATTCTTTCAAAAGGGAGGTTGAAGTCCCCAAAATAGCATGTAAATATGCATTGTATCTCCTTTCCCTATTAATATATGTCAACTCACCTATGTAAATTAATGTGTATTCCTCGTTCCTCACTATGTAAATATCATTATATGAATGCATTATTATTTGCTATGCAAATACTCATGTAAATTCCCTTATGCACTTTGTAAAAAGGGATTCCTTTTAACATAAAATATTTCTATGTAAATTTTAGTTCCTCTTTTATGACTTTCTAGTTTCTTTTGTAAATGTTCTTTCAGGACTTTTGCTTCGCCTAGTCTGAAGGACTATATGTGTTCTCTATCCTATGTTGATAGATGAATAAGACCATACCTAGGAAAAAGCCATTAGACCTCATGTGTGGGAGAAATAAGGTTGAAAGGATCTTTTGCAAATAATGTGTGCAACTCATGCATACATGCATAGTTTATTTATTCATGCATCATCCTAATAATCCTTGTCTTACAACCATTATACCTCTACCAAACCAGCATGGAAAAGCAAAGAAAGAAGTCTAGCTAGGAAAAGTAAGACACTTAGCAAATTCAGAATCCAAATCTACTAATGGAGCAAGTCAATCATGCAGTACCACCAAAATTAATTAAGAGGATGAAAGTAGAATTTATTCGAATGATAGAGGAATGACTCATCAAGGAAGTGCAAAGTAACCTCAATAAGGTCTTATAAGAAAAGGTGGAAGCATCTTCCAATAAGATTGAAAAGAGAAAAGGGCTTATGGAAACCTCACTTATCATAGTCATTGATGATGATATGTTTGGTATAGAGGATTATCGTAAGAGTACAACTATAAAAGAGCAAGTAGTAGCTTAGTAATAGTAATGGATAAAAGTGTAAGAGACCAAAATAAAACACTAAGATTGATGTGTTCATCAAATGATTTGAAAAGATTCAAAAGACATTGTAGTGAGAGGGATAGAACAAGGAACCAATATTAATGATCTATTGACTCACAAGCACATGAAGCTCCCTTTGGATTTAAGATGCCTAAAATCCCTAAGTTCATAGAAATTCAAGATGTACACAATCATATATGTTCATATGCACTCACTATGTACTCATTTTCATGATGTAAATGTATCTCTTTTCATTACTATTATTACTATGAATCATCACATTTTTCATTTACATATTAATTTTATGCATAGTTACCCCTTTTAATAATGGCACATTAGAGCATCCTAATGTCTTGGTTAATGCCTTTTGGGTGTTGGCTCATTACTTTCCATCCATTATCCTTGATGGTTGCCTTACCGTTGTCTTCTTTCCAATTAATATCCCCTATTGACTTATTTTTGCTTTCTCCAATGGTCATTCGCTCTTTCTAACCTTTTACTGTATTATTATTATTATTATTATTTCTTCCCTAAGTCACCCTTTTAGGTTTTCAACCTAGCAAGCTCATTATCTTCTTTTTTCTTGTTTTAATGTCTTAATTTTTACTTAAGTCACTTTTTCAGTTTTCAACTTAGTGGGATAGTTTTTTTTTTTTTTCTGTTCTCACTTTCCTTATAAAAGTACTTCTTCAATAGATCTAAGTTTATAGTTCCAAAGAACTTATTCCCATCCATATCCAATAATTTCATGCCACCACCTAAATATATATGTTTGACCACGTAAGGACCTTTCTAATTCTGATTGAACTTTCCCCTAAGATCCTAGGCTTATGGCTGCAATGCCTTCAGTACTAAGTCACTCACTTTTATTACACTCATCTTTACCCTTTTGGTAAAGGTGTGCATATCCTCTTTTGGTAAAACTATATATGGTAAAAGGTTTTCTACCTATTCTCATCCAACAGAGCCTATTGGTCATATTTGTATCTAGCTCATTGATACCTAAAGATCTTTATCTCAACTAGGATTTGAAGGGACATTTTTATCCCTACCAATAATATTGCTTCCATCCCATACATAAGGGATTATGGCATCATCCTTGTTGATGTTTTAACAGTGGTGTGATACCTTCACAACGCAAAGGGTAGCTTTTTGTTACCAATCCTTATAAGTTTCCACCATCTTGGCCAACATGTTCTTGATATTCTTATTACCCACCTTAGCTACACTATGTACTTGCAACATATAGGGTGAGAACTTATGATGTGCCACTTCATACTTCTATAAGTTTGTTTTGACCTCAACATTAAAGTATATACTTTTATCTATCACAACAAGTTGTGGTATGCCATAGCAATAAATGAGGTTATTTTCTATAAACCTAGCCATTTACTTTGCCCCTAACTTTCCAAAGGACTTGATTTCTACCCATTTTGAAAAATAGTCAATCGTCGTTGCAATGTATTTGTGCCCTCACATGGATGTTGGCTTTACTTCTTTAATCACATCAATACCCAATGCTGCAAATGGCTAAGGCGAAGTCAAGTTTTACAGTTCTACCAATGGTAGGTGGTTAAGGCTCCCATGTACTTGGTACTTATGACTACACTTTGTGATTTTTATACAATTCTACTCCCTGGTAGTCCAATAGTCTCCCATTCTCAAAATTTTCCTCATTAAGGCCATCATATTCATGTAGGAACACAAACCCATACATTTCCTCTTTCATAACTTCATCATCTGTCAAACTCCTTAAATGAACTATATTAAGCATTCGCTTCTACACCATGCCATCATAAACCATGAACTACTAAGCCAACCTTTAAATAATATCTTTGCCTTTCTTCTCAGTGCCCTCAGGGCATGTGCCACTCTCCAAATACTTTTGCACATCATAGCACCATGGCTGATTTTCTACTAATATTTGCATCAACCTTTCTCTAGAATAGCATAATATTCTAGATTTGAGTGTGAATAAAAGTTTCGTTAGCATTTTCTTGTGCCCATCCCAAATAGCAACTAGAGTAGCTAGGGCATCTGCCATCATATTCTCTTCTCATAGCAGATGAAGACACATAATCCTCTAAAAGTTATAGTTTAATATCTTTAAGTACTCCAAGTATGGCCTCAATCATTCTTCCTTTAAATCTCATTCATTAGTTACCTAAGAAATAACCAATAAAGAGTCTTTAAGTACCTCTACTACCTTTACTCTTATATGAACTAATGATTTTAACCTGAAAATGCAAGTTTCATACTTTACCATATTGTTAGTTACCTTAAAATCCAGCTTCTTGGCCACAAGCAATAGTTCTCCTTCAACCAAAACTAGAATAACTCTTACTCCTGCCCTTTTCTTACTCACTATCCTATCAAAGTACATCCTTCATCCTTGGAGTTTCTATTACTTCTAATCCTTCATTAAGGAATTAGGGAGGCTCTTATTCTTCCTCTATAAGTGGTTGTTGTGCTAAATATTCTACAACTGCTGACTCTTGAACATACTTGATATTGAATTCCATGAGAAGTATCAATCATTTTGCTAATTTTTCAGTTAGAGATGGCACTCCATATAAATATTTAATCGAGTCCAATTTCAAAACAACCTCTATCAAGTATGATTGAAAATAATGTCATATAACTTCTCCATATCCTAGACCATTGCCAAACACGTCTTCTCAATCTGGTTATACTTTTCCTTATAAGGGAGTAACTTCTTATTGAGGTAATATATAACATGTCTATTCCTTTTGCCATCCTTTTATGCCAACATGGCTCTTACATATCTCTATTCCACTGTCAAGTATAGAATCAAAGGCTTCCCAGGCTTTGGCAATCTCAACACTCTACCTCTTTTACGCATTCAAAGGCTTTTTGGCATTATTCATTCCATACCTCTAATCATTTAGAGTAATCTACCATTTTTAGAATGTGAAGCATCTAACATTGGAATAGAGGCTATTTTAATGCAAGATTCCAAACCTATTCCCTTTTTTAGTGACAATATTAAAGGGCCAACATTGAACTATCCTATTTATGATAAGGACCTTTATACATTAGTAAGAACTCTTCAAACATGGCAGCATTATTTATGGCTAAGGGAATTTATCATTCATTCCAATCATGGGAGCTTAAAGTTCTTGAAATCCCAAGGTGAACTTAATAAAAGGCATGTTAAATGGTTGGAGTTCATTAAAACATTCCCTTACATAATCAAGTACAACCATGAAACCAAAAATGTTATGGTTGACGCATAGTCAAGGAGGTACGCATTACTTAATCTTTGCAAACTAAATTGCTTGGTTTTGATTTGCTTAAGGACTTGTATGCCATTAATGTTGATTTTGGTAAGTATGTGATGCATGTGTTAAGTGTGCATTTGGTGATTTTTATAGGAATAAAAGATTTTTATTCAAGAAAGATAAGTTATGTGTGCTTATTTCTTCTATTCGTGAATTACTTACTAAGGAAACTCATAAGGGTGGTTAATGGGACATTTTGTTGTGTAAAAGAATTTAGACATATTGCATGAGCATTTTGATTGGCCTAATATGAAGTATGATGTTCAATCTATTTGTGATAAATGCATTACATATAGGGAAGCAAAGTCTAAGGTTAAACCACATGGTTTATATACCCCTTTGCCTATGCCAAATAACCTTGGATTGATATTTTCATGGATTTTGTCATAGGGTTACCAAGGTCTCAAAGTGTCAATGATAGTATATTTGTTTTTTGCTGATAAGTTTAGCAAAATGGCTTATTTCATTGCATGTTCTAAAACCAAGGTGCAATACATATTATTGATTTATTCTTTAAAGAAGTGGTTTGTTAGCATGGTATGTTTAAGACCATTATTAGTGATAGGGATGTTAAGTTCTTGAGTCATTTTTGGCACACTTTATGGAGTAAATTGGGAACTAAACTCTTGTTTTTTACTATTGCATATTGATAAATGGATGGACAAACTAAAATACTTAATAGGATACTCACCACTTTATTGTGCACTATCATTCAAAAGAACTTAAGACATCAGGAGAGGTGTTTACCACTTATTGAGCTTACATACAATTGGGTTGTTCATTCTGTTATCATTTTTTCTCCTTTTGAGGTTGCTTATGGCTTTAATCCATTAATCCCTTTGGATATTTTTTAATCCTTTTCCTTTTGGATTTTTTACCTTTGCTTATTAATAAGCATGATAAATTTGATGGTAAGAAAAAGGCAGATTTTGTAAAGGATTTGCATGCTAAGGTTCAAGCTAACATTGAAACAAAAAATGAGCAATATGCTAAGCAAGCTAATAAAGGGCGAATAAAGGTTAGCTTTAAAGCCGATGATTGGATTAGGGTGGTGCACATGCATAAAAAGAGGTTTTTACACAAAGGAAACAAAATTACAACCAAGAGGAGATGGACCTTTACAAGTATTAGAAATGATTAATGGTCATGCCTACATGTATGATTTACCTAGCAACTATGGTAATATTAGTGCTACTTTTAATATTGTTGATTTATCTTTGTTTGATGTAGGTGGTTCAAGGGTGAATCCTTTTGAGGAGGGGGGAATGATGGAGATCAAAGTACAAGCAAACTTTTTCACTTTCCATTGTAAGGAATTGAAGTTCCAAAAACTATAGCAAGGACTTAAAGAATGAAAGAAGCTTTGCAAAGATTGATTATGAAGATTCAAGAGGGAATTGAAAGACCTTTTTTAAGTCAAAACCAAGCCCTTTATACCTTAGTTGCATAGAAAGAACCTAAAAAAGAATGTTACAAGTCAAAAGAAGCTTGTTTGAAAAAAGAATGGTGGCATACGACCATGCTCCCCATAAAGTACAACCATATCTCAATTGGGTAGTAAGAAATAGAAACACACGACAACAGTATATGGCCATGGATCATACCACACGGTTGTGCCTTAAGATGATGCTTTTAGGCAGTGAAGAAGGAAAATGCATGGCTTTGAAACATGGTTGTGCATCAAGGCATCACTTTTTCCTAAAATGGAATCACAGTCACAACCATCTGTCTCTAAGGCAGTTTGGAGTTTTTTTTTTTTATTAGTTGATTTTTGCATTAATTTTTTCTTATTTAATTAGGATTCTTATCTAAAATGTGTTTACTACTTAGATATGACTTTGTTTAAGAATATTAGACCTTTCAATGTAGGAAACCTTAATTTGTAAGGCTCTACATAAGCTATAGCCTTGTATTATGAATTAAGATGATCTTCAATCAATAATATTAAGTATTGGTAAGTTTAAGTTTTATGCTTTGCTTTCTTATGTTCTTGGTAGAATATAAAATTAGACTTATCAAAGGAAGTGATCAACTTGTGTGGCATCTTCAATATTGGGGTTTTAAAGACTTAATTTCCTTAGAGTTCTAACCTTTTGATCGACAATTTGATTTCTATCTTTCTTAGGAAAAGTAATAATTCATATAAACAATTTCTAAAGTGGGTCTCCTAGTAGGTTCTTTATTAGCTTTCAATTATTTTGCCACTTCTTCCTTTACTAATTGTGCCTATTCTGTCTACATTCACCTAAACTTTTGCTTTATGGGTCTCATGTGCTAGTAAGTAGGAATTTTGTGCTTTGCTATTTGTCAGTTGACCCTCAATATATCTTCATAAATCCATGTGAAAAGCCTCTAGTACTCGCTAAATAGTTATTCGATCCTTTTTCATTATTCAAGTGTGGTGTAACTAACAATTAGCATGATTTTGAGATTTTCCTGTGTGCTAAGATTGGATATACTCGTAAGTATGAAATTAACATTAAATATGCTAATGAAATGATGTATGTCAAGCACTATACTATCAAGAAAGACATCGCACAAGTAAACAAACTCATCATTCATTACCTTAAACTTGAAAATGAATATATAATCATCCTCAAATAGGCCAGGGATAAGAATATCAAAAATATCAAATGTAGGGGATTTTTTAAGAGGTGTACTTAGAGAATCTTCGATAGCAAGTTATACAACACTTGGTTCTTCTCCTTTTCTCCCACTTCTTTATTAACCATATTAGGAATAACCTTTAAGCTATCACTTAATTATTTAAAACTAGCCTTATTATCCTTCTTAATGTCAACCACAGCTTTCATAACTTCCTCAAATTCTTACTTCATCAAGTTAATGCCTAATTTAATGTTTAAGAAACTTTCCCATACTACAATCCCATCAATCTCAGCTTCCTTAACCTCTGAGATTGTCCTTATGCCTCCTTAATCTTTATATCCTCAATAGACTTAATCATCATACTCTCAATGTCTACCATGTTGATCAGAATGTACTTCCTTCAATATAGCTACCTAGCTTATTTAGCACATAAACGTATAGAATCAACATAAACTAACACTAACATAGGGTGGAATCAAAGGAGCATGGGGGTGGCAACCCCTCTCCTTGTCATATTCCTAAAGATATAACACAAAACATTTAAGAAACATAAATAGAGGAAGTATGGAATAGAGACATTAAACACATTAAAAACACCTATTTAACTTGATCATTTCTCCTCAAAAAGAAGCATAAAGGTCATTTTGTAATCTATCCATTTCTACTGTTGGAGTTCATAAGAAAACCTAAAGTGCCATAAAATCCAAAAATAAGGCAAGAGAAGAAGGAAGAAGAAAATTGTTATGAGTGGTAAAAGGTGGTTATACAGACCAACTAGTGGTATGTATAACCCCTTTGGAGGTCTATACAAACTATAAATAAGTTTATTCAAACCTTTGATATTGTAAATTTAAGAAAAAGAAAAGAAAATCGGAGAAAAATAAGGGGAAAAGAGACTCCAATCCTTAGATGCCTTTTTTTATTATTATTTCTTCCTCTCATAAGCATTATAATAAGAAAAAAATCCTCCAAATGCTTAGGAAACAATACAAAATAAGTTATAAAAGCTATGTTCCACCTTGAATTATTGGTATGGTGTTGGATGTTTGGATTTTGATGTAAAAGGAGTATTTACGGTTTTAAGGTAATAGTTAAACATAGTTTTGTTAGAGTTTTCCAAGCCTCCACCTCTCTCTCAATGGAAGATGTATTTATAAACTAAAAAGAGTATATCTAAGTTTAATAACTCTGATTTCACTCAGTCCTTGACTTTCTATAGATAGTATTAATGAATCTTTTAGAGAATAAGGTTTGTAAGTTCTCTGTTCAGCCAAAGGGATGGTTATACAGACTTAGGGTTGGATATACAGCCTTTTATAAGTCAATGGTCCAAAGTTCTAAAAGGTTTTTTCTATTATGATTTAAGGGAGGTTTGTACAAACCTGTAGATGTTTGTACAGATTTTAGAAGTTGGTTATACAACCATTTATGTTAGTTGTATAACTAATGGCTTACTCCCCTTAATGTCTTTCAAAGTTTGGCTTGATTCAAAGGTGGGTTTGGTCAAGGCTTCTTCTAAGTTTTACTACTTTCCCATGTAATGCATCCCCTATTCTTTGGGGATAATACAAGTAATTTTTCATCATCAGGCTTACATCTTAAAGACCTTAAAATCTAGTGCTCATACTTTATTTAAAGTTATCTTGCTTATTTGAGGATTCACTTACTAATCTATAGCATGACTCACTTATTTAGAATTTGCATAATCTTCATCTAAAGCTAACCTATTTATATAAGTCTTGACTTTGCAGTTCACATTATCTTTATCTTAGTTCACATTATCTTTATCTTAAGTTGATTTACTTATTTGAGGCTTCGTTTGTTTATCTAGAGTTTACATTATATTTGATCAAAGTTATCCTACTTATCTGAGTCTTAGCTCACTTATTTATATGTTTGACTTACTTATCTAAAGTTTCCATAATCTTCACCTGAAGTTGACCTACTTATTGAAGCTTTACTCATTTATCTAAAGCTTGAATAACTTATCTAGAGTTTGTATAAATTTCATCTATAGTTGATTTATTTATTTGAGGCTTGGCTCACTTATCCAAGTTTTTGCTTATCTAGCTTTGCATAGTCAATTGACTTGTTTATTTAAGGCTTAACTCATTTATCTAGACAACTCATTTATTTAAAGCCATGCATAGCTTTACTTACGCATTTTGCACTGTCTAGGATCTTTATCTAAATAATTTGATATCTTAGGTTGGATTTGGCCATCCTTGGCTATATAGGTTTAATGGAATGATTTACCCTTTATAGGCTTTAGCTTCCTTTAAAGGCTAGTTACTACAAAATCTTGTTTTGGTTAGCAAATGTAATACAAACGTGGGTAACTTATCCCAAACTCGTATGCAATATTATTACCTTTGCCCAAGGAACATTCAAGAATTAAACAAAGAACATTAATTCCCAACTAGACCTTTAGATAACTTGTATATAGCAACCTAAGTTACAAAAAATTAAAAGTTATTTAAGACTAAACCTAAAAAGAACTACGTCAATTTTAAGTTTAGAATTAAACAACTTTGTAATGCTACTTAAGCCTAACGACCATTTTCATTTACTAACCATGGCATTCATGTCTAAAATTACAAATGCATAAAGGTTGATTCATCATACATATATGTAACTAATGCTCAAGGCTAGTGACCATAAACTGGTTCATATCTAGATATATGTACATGACATAATGAGAGAGAGTTATAATTCAGTCGAATACCTATGGTCCATGTGTCTCTATGCAAAACTCTATGCACCAAAGTATCTAAACCCTATGTTTCAATATTTGAAAAATATAATTGTTATTTGGTGAGTTACAACTCAATGAATAAAAATAATAATTAGATTCTTATTGCATAACCAACAATTAAATATCATCAGGATACATTACAAATATAGATACATTACAAGTATAAGAATTGATTATGCAAGTGCAAATGCAATAGATTCATTTTTGTCATGGCCTTGCAAGGCCAATACCACTCCCAGGAATTCATGTGATTCAAGGGACATTTGATTTTGTTGGCCAACATATAACAAGTGAATCATTTGATCAATAACATATGCCAATAAGACATATTGGTCCTTTTTCTAAGTGATTTGCAAGTGTTTAACAAGTTGGTCACAACATCCTTTTAGTTCCATATGCAGGTGTTCATTCACAATGGTGTACCAAGTAATCATTAAAATCATATGAATCTCACTTGACTTATATTAACATGTAAAATGTCATAAGTCAATCACATATACATGTAATAGAACATAACTATATTGTAAAATCATCACACATATACATGTAATAGAACATAACCATATCGTAAAATCATCACACATACACATTAGAATCCAATTATGGCTTTTACTCACCTTTTGATGTGACCAACCTTTATGGCAGGTTTGTTCCTCTCTCTTAGACTTCCTCAATGTGTTAGAATTCTAACATTTGATGCATACATGGTTATAAGTATGTCAAAATGATTTTGAATGCTTGGTATCCAAATATGGTCATGTTCCATGCAAGTGGACCTAGTGTTTATGTTTTTTTTTTTTCCTTATTTAGCAACCTGACCTTGCTACGCTCTCACAAAAATAACTTTAGATATACTTATCCAAATGACTTGATTCTTCTTTTCAAATAAACTATACATATAATGATATAACATAGTCAAATTTTAGGTCAATATAAGACAAAAAATGTGGTGAATTTTTTAATTTTTCCCTATTTCAATGTCATCTCAGTCTAAGTAGGTAGTATAATCTTCGGTATATCTCAAATTCTACTAATCAAATTGCAAAACTAATTTACCAGAAGTTACACAACACATAAAAGAACATTTTTCATGTTTTACTCATTATCTAATTCAATTTATAAAGTCACCAAAACAAATGACCAATCTCAATATGAATAGGTTTTCAATGTGTTGGTAATCAGTCATGATGAAAGGGCAATATCTCATCAACCAAGATGAATTTGGCAAAAACATTTTAAAGAAATATAGATCAAACATATATATACAACTTTAATATTTTTTTACATCTCAAATTCAGATTCTATAGCCATCAAATTATTAGCAAACATAATTAAAAGACTGATGAGGTTTCATTGGGTTCAGGGTCAATCACAATCAATGAGTCATATCTCTTTGCACACAACAAATTAAGAAAAACTACTTTATAGGTATTTAGAGGGGATATAACCCTACAGATTTTATGTTTTTCACTTTATCTAAATCAGCACATAAGTCATCAAAATATATGAAAATAGAAAGATTGAGGAGATTTCAGTTAGTTGTGAACCAGCCTTAATGAAGGAGCCATATCTCCTCACACATAAAAAATTAAGCAAAACTATTTAACATGCATTTTATATGAGGCATAAAGCTCCAACTTTAATATTTTACACTTTCCCTAACTCCTCTTCTAGTGTTATGAAATCATGGGTACAAAATCTACTCTAACAATAAAACCAACACAATTGGCCCTTGTTTCTTTTGAGCTCTAACTTACATACATGAGCTCTACCTCAAATTACTCCATAATTCTTCCTAATCATGCATGTTTAACATGTTATGAGGGGGGAATTCATGTTTGAAGAAGATAAAATCACTTACCTCTTTTGCTAAAACTAGAAAAGCTAAGGGTTTCCTCCAAGCTAGCTCACTCTTCTGTCTCTCCTTCTTTGTATTCTTCCTCCTTTCTACCTTCCTTTCTTTCTGTTTTTTGTACTTCCTCTCATTTTTGGCTCTCTAATATGATTCTAAAAGATGGAAATTTTAATTTGTATACCTACAATTGTAACATCCCTAGTCACATTCATTAGCATTATCACATGAGCATATGCATTAGATAAATAATCATTTAGAAGTACCAATGCTTTTGGGGACATTGGAACATATATGTAGTGTTTGTATAGTTGTATGGCAAATTATTTTATGTTGTGTGCATGTTATAATATCATAAATAATGGTGTTTTAGAGCTTAATTAAAAGTATAAGGAGTATCTAGGAATTAGGAGAGGGATGGATGGATAGATGTGCTAAATGAGTGAAGAAGAGGGACTACAAGCAAAACTTTTAACTTTCAACCAATAGGAAACCAGCCCCAATCTGTTGACTTATTTAAGATAAAATACAGACCATTAGGGTCTGATTTGAGGGAAAAACGTGAGGGGTACAGCAGAAACAAGAGAGAGCAAAGGAAGAAGAGAGAAAGGAAGAAGAAGATGAAGAAGAAGAAGAAGAAGAAGAAGAAGAGAGGGAGAAGAGTGAGCTGCCAAGTTTTTTTTAATTCTGGGCAGTAGGTAAGTAAGTTTATCTTCTTCTTAACAAGAATTAACATCTCATAACATGTTAATCATGCATGGTTAGTGAGAATTAAGGAGTAATTGAAGTAGATCTCTTGGATGGAAGTTGTAATCCAAGAGAATAAGAGCTGATTCTGTGGAATTTTGCTGTTAGAACAGAATTTTGG
>CATIWR010362967.1:0-15020 GCA_949677035.1 Omphalea diandra
AATATAACCACTAAGTGAAACGTGTTTTTTGCTGTTATGCAAAGTTTAATATTCTGTCAACATAATTATGTTTTTATAAAAGAATATCATTGCCTTTCAAATAAAATTTAATATATTTGGTATCAATATAATTTGTTATGGATATATATATATATATATATATTACAATCCATAATAGTTCATATTGAGATCAAATATGTTAAATTTTATTCAAAGGTAATGATTTTCTTTAGTAAAAATATAACCATACAATCCACTCCATTGCTATAATAAGTCACAATTCAATATTTTTACTTTCAAATAATTCAGTTAAACTACTATATACTGCTTCAATAATAATATTGCAAATCAATTTCATGAATGCGTGATAATAATCTCTGTATAAAAAAAATTACACTTTCATAAAAGAAAATTAAAAACTTTCATTAGAGTTAGAAAATAAATAGATAAAATTATAAAATTTGGAAAATAAATAAAAATTGATATTTATTAAAATGAAAAATAGATGAAAAAAATAAAAGAATTATAAATTATAAAAATTACCACTAGTGTTTTAGTTGATAATAACTTAAAATGATAAATAAAAAATAAAATTTTAAAAGAAAAAAATGAAAAGAAGAAGATAACTAGGGTTTCAAAGTATAATTTTACTATTATATGCTTAAAATTCATGTATAGATGTTGTTGCTCTGCACAAATTTAAAAGTGGATATAAATGGCAACCAATCAAGTAGAATCACTTCAGCTAAAATGACAAAAATAAAAAGCAATTGTAATTTTAAGTAACACCTAAAATAAAATTGCTTGGACACATTTTTAGTAAGAAAATGCAAGAACACATATACATAGTGTGCTTTATTCAAAAGGAAAAAATAAATTGAAAGTTAAACTAATAACCACAAACAAATTTACTCAAAAGTTGAAAACAATTTTTCTCTTTTGGCCTTTTGGTATTTGGGCTATTATCGATATATTCTACAACGATAACTTTTTTTATCTTCTTTAATAAAATGAATTATTTTATTTTTCTTGATGAGAATTTTAGTTTCTTTTCTTTTTTGAGAGTTGTGGAGGTTTGAGAGTAATTATTTAATAATATATAATGATATAATATTGTGCATCATCTCTCAAATCTGTTTTAACATATTATATAAATTTTAGTCTATATTGCTAGATCTTTATAATTGATAAAAAATAAAAAATTATCAAAAAATATTTATAGTGAAAATAAAACAATAACATCAGAGCTGAGCTAATGTGCAGTTATTGACAATGTTGATAGTCAATTTCATATTAATACTTTAGATCATAAATTATTTTATGTAGATATCATATGACTATGTATAAATAAAAATATTCTCATTATTATTACAAAAAGAACTTTATTCAAAAATAATTGTAACATTGAAAAATCCATATATTCAATTTATGACATATTTAATTACATTTAAAAAATAAGAAATAGAATTCTATTTCTAAAATTGTATTTTATGATTCTACTATTTTTATTTGATATATTTTAGCACTCAATAAAATAAAATTTTTATAATTACTCAATATAATTATCCATGTACATAATAACTTTATGCTTTATAAGTAAATAAATTAATTTAAATAATGAAATTTCAAGAATAATGAGATATTCTAATTTTTGAAAATTATTTAAAAATTTTTGAAATAAATTAAGAAATTAAATATGAAACTGAATTGAAAGTCCTGTTTTTATTCTATTTTAAACATACTTTTAATGATAACATATGGACCCAGAGAAAAATAAGGATATACATTGGAAAATTCACTAATGGTGTAACTTAAAGTCTTCATATCAAGATTACAGAATCAATTTCCAATCATCAATTTGATCTAGTGTGTCCCCTAGAGATTCAATCAATCTTTACATGCTTATATCTTTGTTTTACTAATCAACTTGCATAGACTATAACCATAAGAGACAAGGCTCAAAAGAACATATAATAAAAAAATCTTATTTACTATAAGTAAAATTTCTTATTTAGCGTGAATTTATTCTTATTTACCAGATTTTTTTCCCAAATTTGTTAATCTAAAATTTCTTTCAAAAAATTAAATTATTACTATTATTATTATTATATAAAATAAATCGAACAATGAAAATAAATCTCTTAAATCAATAAAGTATTTGTTTGTGTGTTGTTACTTCTTTTACCTATTTTTTATATTTAAATATTAATTATTAGAAATACTATTTGTAGAGTGAATAAATTTTTCCTACTCTTAAATACTAATTGTAGAGTAAATAAATTTTTCCTACTCTTAAATACTAATTGTAGTACTAGTGCTAAGAAAGGAAAAGCATATGAATTACTCAAGAGGAAATGGATGAACATCACAAATGCAAATATCAAGTAAGATTTTTAATGATATGATAGATGGTGGATTATTTGTGGGGCGGTCATTATTCTTCATTATTCATAACCTTATTGGGGGTTGTATAGGCCACCTCTCCAATAAAGTCTATATATAGGATAATGTTATATTTATATATATTTTTTTTGTTTTCAAGTGTCTCCTTTGGCACGCCAAAGCTAAATTCCAATGATTAATATTCAAATCTTAATCTGTTATGGGAGTGATGTATGTTTGTTTGGTTGGTTGCCAAGAAAGTGCATGAAAAGAAGAAAAATTTTGAGGAAAGTAAAGTTTGTCGTTGACCCTAATCAAGAAGAGAGACTAAGAAAAGAAGAAGAGATGAAAAGCATGAGAAGGAATAGGAAAAGAAGGTAAGACCTATGCAAATAATTCGTCTTAGCCCACAATGGAGCCGGAAAATGGAGCCTGGTTTAGTGGACTTTAAACCTCATTCCATATATGAGATAGAACAATAAAATGATGGGCAAAATGGAAAGGACAGAATGTAATTAGCACAAAAATTTTAGAGCAATTTATAGTTCTGATTAATAAATTTAGAATTTACCAAACATACTTAAAATTGTGAAGTTATAAATTCAAAACTCAATCAGATTTTTATGCCAAAAATAATTTTATATATAATAATATATTTTCATTTTTTGATGTACAATTATTATTATTATTATAAATTAAGTTGAATAATTCATTAAATTTATAAATAAAATTTTATATTTTTTTAAGAAAAGTATGTAAATAAATTTTATAAAGAAAAGTGTAACTTAGATTCTCAAATCATGGCCTACTCTAGAGTGTGAGGCAAATCAATTATCACCTATATGGAATTCAAACAAGAAAGATGGTCTTTGTGGGACACATGCTTCATTTAATATAAATCCATACCATTACAATATCAAGAAAGCTATCCAACTTATTGGTCCCTCAAATTCAATTAAAATGACAGTTTGAAAACAAGCGAATCAATACTAATTTGTGATAAATAAACAGTGAAATAATGAAACATCCAAAGTTAATGACACTTTGATGATAAGATTGAAATAATTTTAAAAATTGAAAGCTGTCATCAATATATTTTACTAGATATAAGTTTCTTTTTAATTTTTTTAGTTTTCATAATAAAAAAGATAATATTATTAATTTTTTATTTATTTTATCTCTCATGATTGAAATTTTTTTTGGTAATGAGTGATTTTATTTCTCTTTTTTTTTTTTTGTGAAGGTATTTATTCTTCTCTTTTATAAAAGTTATGTGATTTGAAATTACTCGGTTTAATGATAATATGTTATTAATTGTTATCTCTCAAATCTAATCTAATGTATCATATAAATTTCAGTTTTCATAACAATATAATATTATATTTAGCATAAATCTCCATGATTGATAAAAATATAAAATCATGAAAAAAATTTATGAAATATGATATCAGAATTTTAAAACCGAATCAATATGTCATTATAATTGTGTTAAGAATCAATTTTATATTAGCATTTTTATATTATAGAGAGAAAATTATTTTTTAAATGTCGCATGATGATTTCTGAATAAAAAAATCTTATTACTCTAAAAGATACTTGTAAAAATTATGAAATTGAATATTGATCGAAGTTTAAATAACTAAAGAAAAGTAAATCATATAGATGCATACATACTTTTCATTTATGTTCTTGATATTTTTTCATTTATGTATTTGTTATATCATATGTTGATGGTAGCAAATTACATAATGCAATGCATCAATTTTTTTTTTCTTTTTTAACTTTTATTCCAAAAATGTAGCTCTCTTTCTTTTAACTCTCATTTTAATGTTTAAAACGTCATATATATGCATACAATATTTTCATTTATACATCCTACATTATATTCTTATTAACTCTAATTCTTAGTTCAATTAGATTCTTATTTAGTTAAGATGGAAATTTCTATTCAATTGAGATTTTTTGTTAAAAATTTTTTATTTGGTGAATAAGTTTAGTTCTTTATAAATATGAATAAACCATAAAAAAAAAAGTAATTAATTTTTGCCATATAAAAAAAGAGGAAGAATGACTTCGCTTATAAGATGAAAGTTTTAAATAGAGAACAAACTACTAAAGGTTAAAAAATAAAAGAAATTTTAAAGAGAGAATAAGATTTTTTTTTTCATGATTTATATATTACGTAGGATTAATAAAATCAGAATGAATATAATTATAATTGTCACATTATAAGAAATTAATTTGATTGAAATTTGAAATCTAATTATAATCTTCATATTATAATAAAAATATTTGACTGAAATTAGGTTTGTGGACGTAACTCAAAAGAAAAAAAAAAAAAGAAACTGCGTAAAAATTGTGTGTTTGTGGTTGATATTTTTCATGCTTCTACATGTGCAATAATTTTAATGTTTCATGGACTATATAATGGAAAACATCATTTTCTTCTTTATTTTTAATTTTTACTACAAAGATATAACTCTATTCCTCCAACTCAGTATAAAAAATGAAACTTTCACTATATTAATAAAGAGAAAAATCAAATCCAAAATTTCCAACTCTCCATCATATATATAAAGTTCTTTCACCATATTTAAAAATATGAATTCGTATTCGTTTATAAATTAATTTGATTGGTAAAATCATTTATAAAATTTTTTGGAATTTACTTACTATACATGCTTTTTTTTATTAACTTTATCTTTTCTTCGTAATATTTGATAATTTTTTTTTTGAAGAAATCCATAAATAATATTTCTTTTAAAAAGAAAATATTTAGATTTAAACTCTTTGATTTTTCTACACTTAACCACGCAAGTACCAATCAATGCAGTAGAATTTGGATGATTAACCGAAGTTGATTCTGGTGCTTATGCAAGCAAGCAGAATCCAAGGCAAAGGAGAGAAAGAAGAAGAAGCAGAAGAAAAGGAAATTGTCTTGTGGTATATATACCCTATTCAAAATTTTCTTATATATGTAATAATCAGAGGTGATCTCTGATGCTTTATATCCTAATAACACTAATTTTTTAATTAATTAGACTGAAATTGAAATTTCAACTCACATTCCTATAATTTTGAAAAACTGAAAAACACTAATTAATATTCTCAAAAAAACATTAATTAAGGTTCTCATTGGTGAAAGATTAAATTTTGATATTTAAACTGAATAGCACTAAATAGTGAATTCAAAGATACACTTCTACCCATCGTTTTAAAACTACAAAGAGAGTTAATTGAATTGATTGGTTAATTAATTTTTAATTTGATTAATTCAATTAATCTTATTTATTATATTATTTTTAAAAAATTTAAGAAAAACATATAACTAATACTTAAAATATTTTTAATATTTAAATTTTAAATAAAATAATATAATTTTTAGGAATTTTTAATTTTTTCACGCAGCGACATAATTGTATATTCAATTGATTTTATTCAATTTCTAATTTTAATCAATTTTATAATTTCAATGAATTATTTAATTTTGATCAATTTTTTTATCGTTAATCAAATTTGATTTATTTTCAATTACATTGATCTAATTTGATTCTTAAAACATCGCTCTTACCGATGAGCTAATCATTTAATATTTAAATATTTAATTTCAATATAAAAGATCAAATAGTTTAATTTTACGATCTTCATTCACTCAATATATTTTTAATATTACAAAAAGATATCATTTTAATGAACGATGTTTAAATTTTTGAGATTAATATTTTGTGAATAATTTCTATACATATGTATAGAAATTATTTACAAAATATTAATCTCAAAAATTTAAACATCGTTCATTAAAATGAAAAACAAACCACTTTTCAAGTGAATTAACCTCTAAACTTCAAAAGACAATTTATGCAAATTATGATTTGTAAATCACGCAAAATAAAGAAAATATTAAACACATAACTGTGGATTTACTTAATTTAGAATTGAAGCTTAATGATTTCCAAAGGTTTCCATTTTTTATTGAATTGGTCAGAGAATCCCATGATACCACCCACAGTACACACCCATAAGCCACAGCATAAACAACAGAGCAACCCAGCTGTAATAATTTCACGGACATAACTACCCCTCTCGTACAATCAAAATTACCCTTCCACATGCATTCATAATTTAATAACTAAAACTTATCATCTCACTGATAGTATTTTTACAGTCATGTCATCAACATCCATAGCCGGGCTCAATAAAATGGCCAAAATACCCCCCATACAGAATAGGTAGTCAAACTGGTCCAGTTCCCTGCTCAACGGCTTGAAGATTGCAGGATAGAATGGTCTTTTTAGCGCTATCGCAACACCTTGTGATTAGTGCTACCAGTGAGTTCTGTAGCTATGAGCCCATTACGAGAAATGACAGCAAACAAGCTGGGGTTGATTCTTTTACTCTACAAAGGTTGCTCGGCAGTAAACCTCGCACGACGGTGCGCCGACCATTCTTAAGACAAATTCAAAATTAATATTTTCATTTATTATGAACATCATAATTGCAATAAAAAAAATTTAAGATTGATTATTTTTAATGCAAGTATAGTACATCAAATCCACACTGACTCGGCTGCAATGGTTGAATGTGGAATCCGTTTGCCATTTCAAATACTAGAAAAGCATGCGAGATGACAAGAAAGACCCATCACTTCAATCATGCAGATAAAAAATGAGAGTTGTTAGTGGTAGTGATCACATCAAGCTTAGGTATATGATGTATATAATTGATATTTGATTGATTTTCACTTCATCATAATTAATCTCAAGCTTCAAGTGAAAACAACAGTAAAACATTTAAGAACCCCCAGCTATCTCCAACAAAGGAGATTCAGAGCCCAAAAAATCTAACCAACAAGCAGCAAACAAGTACTACAACACAAAAAGGCCAAAAAAATTAGCTATTTATATACAAGTATATAATCTTCTTCTTCTTCTATTCCTTCTTGGATGCCAAGAAATTAGGTCGTTTTGGAGCAAACCCAGGAATCCATATCATAGAAAGAAAGAGAAATCAAGAAAGAAGACACAAACAAGAAAGAAAGAAAGCAAGCTTCAATCATTTGACCGTTTCTCTCTCTTTTGTTGAATGATTGGTTAATTTCCTCAATCTCTGGTTCCTCCTCCTACTTATTTCAAGAATCACTATAGTCTCTCCAGCAAATGAGCATGGCAACACACCTCCTCATGATGTAGAACCTAGCTCTTTGCTCTTTAACCAATCTTGCACACTTCCGAGTGAAAGAACACCTTCTGTGAGATGAAGAAGATGAATTCTTGATGAAAGAAGAAGAAGAAGTGGTTGATGAAGATCTGCTTCTTGATGACCCTTCTTTCTTTGAAAGCCTCCACTTCTCATCAAAGTAGAACTGAGGTGGTGCACTTACACTGTGACTAAGAGTAGCAGCCATAGCAAGAAACAAAATGAAGGAAACCAAGAAAGAAATGAAAACTCGTCTTAGTGGGTTTTCTTGAAGAAAGAAAGAAAGAGAGTTGAGTGAGTTGATGAAATCTTGGAAATGAAATGAAACTAAACGAGCCACTGAAGGAAGAGAATGACAGCGGGTTGGGGTTGCTATTTATAATAAATTAAGTGGGAAGGAAAATGGTAGCATGGGTGTGACAGTGGGTATCACCTCGGCTTCCCTGCCTCGATAGGCCCACCATATAATATTTTTTTGGGTTATTTAATTCAAATATTTATGGAAAAAAAACATTATTATATTGAGGTGGGTTCCCAAGACATAAGCCATGGGAGGTGAATTGGGTATATGAAATCTCAGTGTAACCGTAAAACTTTTTCTTTTTGTTTTTTTGACTTCGTAAGAGAAAAGTTAAAGTTTTTTTTTTTTTGGGAAAACAAGATAAAAGTTAGAAGTTGAAGAACTTGAAAAAGGCGTGGTTGAGATAAAAAGAAATAAAAGATCACATAAGATCATAAAAGAGGTAGAAAATCTTGCTATCTTCTACCACTTATAGGTGCCCATGGCATAACCCTTTTTTTTCACCAAGCAGATGGTTTTTCTTTTTTTTTTTTTTATATTTTAAAATTTATTTCTTTTATTTTTCTGATTTTTTTCTCTGCACTGCATGTGATGTTTTGGTGGCCATATGTGACAATATAAATTTTATCCCTGTTATCTCTGCCTTCCAAAATGGTTTAAATTTAGTTTCAATTTGATCAAATTTGGCGTACTCATTCACATGTATTGATTGTATACTCACTATTCAAGCTGATAAGATTTGAATTTTTTTTTAAAAAAAAAAAATTGAGAGAGGGAAATTTAAAGTGATGATGGTGGATTCAGAGCTTTTTTTTTTTTTTTTTTGTCATACCACAATGGAGTGGAGGAGTTAATCCAATAACTCAAAGCTTTTTGGTCAAATACACAATTAATCAAATCAAATTTGGGGTGTGTCATAACTTCTTATTAGAGCAACAAATTATTTGGGTTGGACGGATTTAACTTGGACTAATTTGCGATTTTTTTAAATTCAAATAAGATTTTGAGTTATCGAATCAAGATAAAAAAAAAAAAAATTTTGAGTCATTTTATATTAAATTAAGTCAGATTATTCATCCTTTCAAAACAAGTCATATTACTCATAATTATAATTTTAAAAAAATATTATTTAATTTGAATAAATTTTAAATTTTTAATCATTTAAATCGAATCCATCGAGTTTGATCCATATATCTCATTAAAGTTGAATTAATTTGTAAGTTGAATCCATTTTAAATTAAAATAATTTTCAATTAGTTCACTTCTAATATTCTTTAATTTTGGATAAATTTGAACGATAAATTGCTATTTTCTTGATATATCTGTTATATATACGACACATTTATTTGCATTTATCTTAGCCCTTGATCCTAATGAGACCTTCATGAACTCATTATTGTATATACAACAAATCTATGTTATAATATTCGAGTTTGAAGAACGTCAGCATATTTGAGATAAACTCGTACAATTAGACTAAAAAACCAATAAGAATTGAATTCTTATATAATATTGTTTAACTTTATTACTGCGTTTTAATTCAAATTCTTAATGGGATATAGGGGATTGAATTTTATTATTTTATTTAGAAAAAATATTTTTCAATTGATTGAAGAATTATTTCTTATATAACATATAATTTTTGTTTTAGAGTTATTTTTAACTTGAATTAGGTTTTTACTAGAGTATAGCTCAAGGTGATTAATACTATAAATTTGAGAATCGTAGGCAAAGTATTTTAGCTGTTATCTAAGGTAATAAAAATTGTTGATTCATTGTGATTAGTAGTTGTTGATCCAAGAAAATTGAAGTAGTAAATCCAAAAAAAATTAAAGTAGTAAATAACATATATAAATTTAAAGGAGAATGAGTGATAAATTATTCTATATGACATGCATGTTGTAATTATATGATCCCTCAATGCAATTAGTTGACAATTGAGTTCTTTGAGTTAATTGATATAATTAATATTACTAATTAGTAGTGGATGACACCTGCAAGTGTATTTATATTTAAAAAATAAATCACATAAATATTATATTATATTATATTTGTTTATCTTTTTACGAGTTTATATGTTCTAGAGATTACACCAAATGTGACATTAATACATAATAAGTTGCACTAGAATTTTGAAAATAAGCTGAATAAATTTGGTTGAAAGTGGAGTATGAGTATAACATATGCAATAACATTCATAGAGATCAAGGTTTATGGAAAGTTAAATTTACAGCAGAGTTGAATAAGAGTGTTGTATAAAGAGTATTGTTTTTTTTTTTTTTTAAAAATCTTGAAAGTTTTTATCCATTCATTGACAATAATGATTTTTGCATATTATAATTAGTATCCATCAGCTCATAAAAATTAAATAATCTAAGCATGTCTAGAAGATGAGAATAATAAATGATTTTATTTTCTATATATAATATATTATACTATAATTATGTACCTTTGTAGTATAATTACTTCAAATTTATTGATATAATTGATATTATGTAGTACATGAGACCTATAGTCATAACTCTATTGAAAAAGTAAATTATGTCAAGTATTATGTTATATTTGATTGTTTTTTTTTTTAATAAATTTGCACGCTTTCATAATAATAATAAATTTGATATTAGTGCATATCCTTTATTATACTGAGTGAATCATCAAACAACATAATTTTTTTAAAATCTAATTTATGGCAGCTTTATATGATTTTTCAAGAAACAAATTAAATTATAAACTATTTATAAATATAGAATAGGTTTACTAATACGATTTGAATTTTGATCTCTATTCTTGAATATTTTTATTTTAGTTATTATTTGTTCCATTTTAAATAAGATGAACAGGTCATAATAAAATACATATAGTTGATTAATTACAAACATAACCAATAAAAAATTCAATTCATGAAAATAATTACATGTAATAACATACTGATATCCATATCTTAAAAAAATAAACTATAAGCTCCAAAAAATAAAATTATACTCCTTCATTTTAAAATATTTGTCGTTTTAGAAAAAAATTTATATTTCAATGTAATTATCATTTTACAATGTAACATGAATTGTTTATTTTTCAAATATACCCTTTTCATTCATTATCTCCTCTCTCTCTCTCTCCTCTTTCTTTAATTAATTTGGGTAAAAATAAATTAAGGGTATATTTATTCATATTAATTGAAACTATCCCTAATTAATAGCTTTCTTAATTTAAATGCAGAGTTCTAAAATGATAAGTATTATAAAATGGAGGGAATAGAATTTAAGGCAAGTATCATCTTGACTATTTACATAAGAAAAGTAGATGTAACAATTTACTAAGATAAATTTATTATTAAATTTCTAAATCAAAGAGATTCAATGTAAAAATTACCTCATAATATCACTTCTAACTTCCATTTATTAAACTTTAATTGAGAATTGAATTTACAATTTGATAATTTTGAACAGAACTTCAATATTTATACCATTGATTATCAATTAGATATAGTATGATCGTTAATATGATAGAAATTTCACTTTTATAGTTAGAGTTAATGAAGAAAGATGATTTCTCATGTGCTAGATTTTCAATCAAACTAAGAAAAAAAAATAATGATTAATTGATAATTTAGATTTTTTCTTTTACAGTAAATGAAATTAGGAGTTAAAAAGCTGTTGTGCTGGTTTCCATTATGGCATGCCGAGAAAGGCAAAATTAGGTGTACTTAATAGCTATCATTTCTTTCTTTGCATGATGATTTTTACTAAAATCACGCTTGAAAACGCATATTCTTTCGTTCTTTCTAACTTTAATGACAATGGTCAAATCTTGTTTTTGGGATTTCGATACAATTTTCTAAAGCAGAATATGTTAGTTTTCGCACAACACTTACTATTATTTTTCTTGTACTCATCATGTTGGAGCAAATTTGACCATATTTTTGTCATTAATGCCTACATTTTTGGACAATGATATGATAGTTATACTTCCCCTTATTTATTTATTTTATTTTTATGGGTATGTTTGATATTCGAATGACTAGATAAAATGGTGTCTTGTACGAAATAAATTCCTCCATATTGGTAGAGGGCTAGTTGCATATCCTTAGGAGATAGATATCATCATTTTACATTTTTTTTTTAATTATATTCATCCTAAGATTTAATTTCACATTATAATTTTCCTAAAAAAGTTATTCACATCATGATCGTTGACTGAAATAATTCATAATATGATGGTATGTAAATCTTTCCTTTAGGAGATTAAAATTGTTTGAAGAAAATGGAGGCAGTTTAATCTTAATTTTTAATTTTTTGCTTTATAAAATATGTGTTAGTCATTAAACTATTAATCCAATATTATAATTTTAGTTACAAAGTCAAAACTCATTGATTTTTTTTTTTGTTTTCGCTGATGAAGTTTTGGCCTTTTATTTAACTTTCATTATAATAATTAAGAAAATACAAATTTAGGTTTAAAAGATCTATCAAAATGCCAATCATACGAAGTCTAGTTTATCTTCTCAATTTTACAAGTGGTGAGATGTCTTAAATTTGATTGCCCGCGTTCATCATTATACTGAAAAATTTTGTTAATTTTATGAAAGTTAATTGAAAGAGAGGGGTCATTCTCTACTATATAGCTATAGATAGATTGAATACAATTTTAAAAATTAAATATAATAAAATAAAAAAATTAAGTATTTTATTGAAATTGTTCATTTGAAATTTTCAATATATTAAATTGAACCGAAAAGCTTAATTGAATATATATTTAAATTGAAATTAATTCAAAAGTTTTTTAGAGATCATATTAAAATCAAATTAAAGAATATATATAATTTGTATACTTTTTAGATAATTTTATACATGTAAATATATTATCTATAGTTAAAAATATAGATGTTAAATATTTTATAAATTATATATTGATATAAATAATATGTATAAATAATATATATAAATAATATATTATCAAATAATATAATTAGAATTATACATATACATATTATTTATATATGGATATAAATAATATGTATAAATAATATATATAAATAATATATTATCAAATTATATAATTAGAATTAATTATAGTATTATATACTATGAAACAACTTATTATGAGCACATTTTTAATTATTTAAATTTATATTTTAATAAGCATTTTAATAATAAATTATTTGTATATGATACTATAATATGGATTTTCATAATAACAGTTGATAAGTATAAAATGAATAATTTTAAACAAAAAGATACAAACTTTGAATACAATATTAAAAAAAATTTTGAAAAAAAATTATGCAACGTGACATTGCAAATGAGAGGAATTGGACGGGCTGACTCGTCTAGAAAAGGAGCAGCCTCCTCCCCTACTTTTATATTTAGTAGCATCTTGTCACTGGATTTATATAGGCTTTAGATTAATATTTTTATTTAATTGTTTTAAAATGATAAAATTAATAATCTAAAATTTTAAAAAGAGAAATTTGTATTCATTTGAGCATAGAGAATTTATTTTCTTTTTTGTCTAAAATCAATGACTGAAGTAAGCTAAAACAAACTAATAAAATTAAAAAAAATTAGATCAAATATAATTGACTTTTTCGATTCGATTTATTTTTTTTATCGATTTATTTTGTTTTCAAATCTCTAATTTAAATCGAGTCATACTTAATTTACAAGACTAATTGGATTCATTAAATCTCCCATCAATAAAAAAAAAAATCTAAAAATATTGAGACTATATGGATTGCACAATACGGATAAATATTTGGGGTAGCTTATTAGGGCATGGTTTTTTCTTTCCGTGGACTGACAACCAAATACCAATTTTATTTCTATCTCTTTTATTTACCTAAGTGCAAGGACCCACCGATCATGGAATGAGTAAGAGATTCGAAGATCAGTCATCATCACATTGGCATAAACCCAACCTTTATAATGTGTTCCCATTGAAAATGGTCCCTCTTTGTCTGCTTCTTAACTTTTGTAACCTACAGACATTCAGTGTGTAGTGTCTACATTCAGAATATATAATTTAATGTGATTGATTGTCATACTGTAAAATTTTTTTATTATATTAAAAATATTTATAATTTATAATACAACCCATATTTAAAATTAAAACTCCAACATTTTATATTATAAAATAAATACTCGATTATTTTAAATTTGATAAAATAATTACAAAATTATCTTAATTTTATGAAATAGATTTAAAATAATTACAAAATTATCTTAATTTTATGAAATAGAGTGTTCTGTTCCTAGCTCGAGTGTGTGTTTATATTCAATTAATAAAAAAAAGTTGGAGAATATTGAGATTAAAATGTGATATAGTTGAATTTTGATTAGTTTTTGTTTGGGTATTTCTTAGTTGATGAAACGACTACGTGGACAAGACCATACAATGATTTTTGGATCAATGAAGAGTTAGGATCACCTACAGTGATATTACACAGGATGGGTATTGACCGTTCAGTAGTGTGTGCCATTTTCAGCTGTAGGATTTGTCCCAAAAGGTAGACCCCATCTTTCCACTGTTTTGATCATGGATTTGGCAACTTGATTGAGAATTACTGACTACATATAAAACACGTACGATGGTAATCCGCAATGAAATGTACTGCACCATCTTTTTTCTTCTTCTTCTCAATTTTATGTATTTTACTTTTTGGGAACAATATTTACACATTTAAAATAATTTTATTTATTTTACTAATTTAGGACACACACTTGACTTTAACCCAATTATTATAAACATTAATTGGTTGCAATTAGCATTTCATTCCAACCCCTAATCCTCGTTTTAATCCATGAATTAATAGAATAAGAAGACGCTTTAAGGGACCAGAAACTCATGCACTGTCTCCTCTAAGTCTAGGACATCCAAAATGTTCACTTAGATTACATGTACTTGTTGTTTTCATAATTGACCAGAGACTTTGACTCAAGTTCATGATAGTTTTAATTAAATTTTTATGTAATAATTTTATTTTAATGTAGGAGATTTAGAATAAATGTATGATTTAAAAACGAGTTTAATTAATGAAAGAGTTAACTTGTTCTCTTCCGATTATGGCTTGAGTTGACACTAGAATAAATTTTTTTATTTGTTACGTTATAAATCTACAAATCTCAACATAAATAGTTTGTTTTTT
>CATIWR010362979.1:0-11550 GCA_949677035.1 Omphalea diandra
CATGGACTGGAGTATAGCATTACTGAAATGGCAGGCCGATTCTCACCAAGATGCAATGCACTTGCTGATATATGTGATCTTACTCCATTGCAAAATTTTTCGAATGTGGCTTCTTCAGCTTCATCTAAAGCAAGAGATTGGGCTGGGGGTTCGCGATTGCAATTGTGCCCTGGAAGTGGAGGCCTCTCATCTGGCTGGTCCCTTTGTTGGCGTGGTTCACCAATTACACCTATGGCTCGGTTAGGTGAGACCAAAAATCAAGGGAATGAATCCAATAGCAGTCTCTATGATATACTGGAAGATGACACACCAGAAATATTAAAAGGAGCAGCCACTCCCATTGCATCTGTGAAAGCGAGTTCCCCAAATAAAAAGCGAGTTTCTCCTCCTCGCAATCATATGCATGGCATTAGATCAAGTTCTTCAGGAAGCTTGAAAAGTGGACGCAGGTTCATATTGAAAGCTGTGCCATCCTTCCCACCTCTCACTCCTTGCATCAATCCCAAAGGCAGCACAGATGAGAAACAGTAGCAACAAATAGACATGCATAATGTGAGTCCTCCTTATTCATCATTTATTATAATTCGACCTGCATAGCTAATTTACACACTAAACCTAGGCAATTTCTGGCTTGTGCATGTTCCTTTAGGTTGCAATAATGTTGGGATATATACTTCAGACTAGGAGGCTCCGATCTAGTTTAGATTTAAGGTTCCGACTGTTGCAGGTTTGGATATGGACAACTTTGTTGTTCTTTCTAGAGCAATTAAGCTATTTGCATAATGGTCACAACGTTTTTTTATCGTGGCAGGTAGGCACCTGAATGGCCTCATGCCTGAAGAATTATTGCATGAACTTGGAAGATTAATGTATCGCCATCTGCAATCTTTTCATTCGTTTTTGTTCCCCACTTATTTCAATTATTATTATCTTTTGTTGTCTTATTGGATGTATCTATTAATCAATTGGATTTCTCATTCCCCATTGTTGGAAAGAGGTACTCAAGTTTTGCCCTTCATCCGTGGGAATAACTCTTATTCCTCAGTGCAAGTTGAATGAGTTTCACCAGCGAATTTTCCCTACTATATATCAACTCGGTTGCCATCCACCACTTAAAATTAGTCATTTCCTCTGTAAAATTGTCGACCAACCCAGCTAACCTTAATGTTGGTTTCATGGTTTCGATTACAGCAAACTGAGCCCAATTTACAAATTCGTGTGGTGCAAAACACAAACAGATTGATCGTACGATTTCTATGTTGAGCATGTGAGTGCCCACAAATTATAATCTGGCTTTTTTTTTTTTTTTTTTTGTCTAGAACTCTGTTAACTTCACAACCCTGGATACTGCTTCAAGACATTCCACCATTGGCATTGTCAAGTAGTCCTGAAAACAGAGTAGAAGATAGAATGAGAGAGAAGACAGCCCATATCTAGCTGTTATTATGCACCTTGTAATACATTCTGATAATGTCAGGCAGCTTCAAAAACACAATTATTCTGGTTCTGAATTATTCATCAAACTTTCAACAATATAGAAATCACATAAGCTTTTGCATTTATCCACTACCCTCCTTGAACCAAAATCTTAAAGATAGTAACATCAACCCTTGGCTTCCATCCAACTATGAGCAACTCAAACTAAAAGATATTTTAAAGGAAAAAGAAAATTTTGTATCACAGCTTCATTAGAAGACTGACCAGCAATGATGAATAACTAATCCAAACCCATATTATTCTCTATACCCCATGCCATGCATCTTGTCGAGTTGTCTAACCCTAGTACATTGGTATCCACATCTCTCGTCACCAAAATTTTCAGCCACCTTTATGATCATGAACCCTCCAACTGTAACCCTTCTATTAGCCAATTACACAGATCATTCGTTTCTTCAGGGATTGAATAGTGACCCAGTCTGCATTATGAACTAATTAAGGTAAAAAACCTGAAAAATATCTTACATAAAATAATTTTAAGGCTGTAGTGATATGAAATTGAGGACTGAGAACAGGTGAAAAAGGACCATTTCTACTCTAGAAAGATAAAGTGGAGTGATGGAAAAGTTGCTTACATACCTCAAAGTTGCCTTAACAACACATCAGAAGCTGAATGTAAATTAAGAAGTTTGGAGAGAATATATTAAAAGCCTTCCAACTCCAGGGGACCACAGTCAAAGTTGAGAACTAGGCCTTAGCAGCAATGTCATAGATCATACAACATGACAATCAAAATCATCTTGGTTTTCCCTAACCATATTCCAAGATATGGAAAACTAAATACTTGGGCTTTAATATTATATCTTTTGGAAATAATATAACTTTCTCTGCAAATTCTAAGGTCAGTCAAGCTAGTGAAAGAGTGGTCCACTATTCCGAATCTCAGCATATCCATATTTGGATACCAGGCAGCTCAAAATAGCTTAATCAATAAAGAATATGGAAGAAAAAGACAGGTAATCACGTTTTCAAACAAATATAGTACAGTTGCTCTCTCCCATCAAGTCAGCATGATAAGAATCTTCTTAAAAAAAAACATGGTTCCAGAAGTTAATTAAACACCAAATTTTTCCACCATAAGAGGACAAGGCATTGACATTCCATAACTCATTTCCTTTGGACAAAACATGTTTACCGTCCTTTTCACGCATATGCTAAAGATAAAAGGGATGGAATAGCATTTCATCAGCAAATGCGTTCTGTAAAGAAGTAGCTCACTGTCTTAATTATGGTAATTTTCAATCCTTGGACATTCACAAAAAATATAAATAACAAATGTTATAATCATCTACCAGCTTAAACTAAAATTGTGAGTTAATGATCCAATTTATAAGACTTAAGCCAAGCTTCAATTGGAACCTGATAAGAAAAGAAATTATAGCAACAAAATTATCAATACGAGCAAAAACAAAGCTAAGATGAATACCTTGAGCCCTTATCACCAAGGCCATGCAACCAAACTATCGTGGCCTGATGTTGTCCTTTGGGCCTGACCACATGGGTTCTTCCAAATTCAAACGTTTTCATTGTACTTCTACTACCTGAAATGCCACAATCAAAGAGTTCAAAACTTAGTAGTGGTATACCATACACCATCAAGACTAGAACAGGAAGGTAACAAGACTAACCAGAACCAACATTGCAGGTATTGCTGCTCATCCTATTCCACCAAATAATTCACTCTACTCAGACTACTTGATAATGATTGAATGGCTTAGGGTGAGATTCTGCAATGAAGAAAATCAACATTGAGCATCCTTATTTCTAATAAAATTGAACTGTGAAAATGGAATGTGACCCCTCAATCAACATCAACAACTCTTTCTCGCACCAGCAATACACTGCCCGAAACCTTCTAAAAAACCATCAGAAAGAGAAAGGCACCCAAGAAAGCATAGAAAGTGACAAAAAAAGAAGCAACTCTTTATGAGCAGAGAATCCACAACAGATCAAAGCATATTAATACAGAAAAATGAGCTAAACAAAGTCTTTAATCTTTAGGTCGCAATGCACAAAGAGAGAGAGAATTTATTCCTGATGGACAGTGGGAAGGTAAAGCACTTCAATTATAACAACCCAAGAATATAAAACACAAATTATAAACCCATACACACACACACACACAAGAAAAAAAAAATTCTCCGTTTTTTAACTCTTCCCCCAACAAAAGCCAAATACAGAGAGAGAAGAAGGACCATTCTGTAGTGTGTATTTTTATAAATGGTAATTCAAATTGCCAAGTTGAAACGTTCAACAGTAGTAGAATGAGGAGTAACGAATATAAATATATATATATATATATAAGAGTGAGGTTTAAGCCTCTATGGTACTATACCTTGGTGTGAAACAAAACCCAAAAAGCATTAGACCTTTTTTTTTTTTTTTTTTTGCGGTGTCTTTCACAGTTTCTTTTGTTTGTTCATGCTTTCCTTTTCTTTTTTTTTTTGGTGTCCATAACCTTTTCTTTTGTTTGTTCATTCTTTCCTGAGAAAGAGAAACCCCGAGAAACTCGCAAGGGCCACGATCTCTATTCATTTCTCTAAAAATCAAAACCCAGTCACTCCGTCTTTCTTGTATGACCAAAATACCCTCGATCTATGTCCGGATTTTCACTCTTTTTTCCCTCTCCAGAGTCGACAGACAATACGATGTTCTCTCTTACAGAAATTAATTTGTAGTTTATATTTTTTGTTAAACTTTTTTTCTTTTTTATAAAACTATAACATGCAAGGAAAACTATATACAATTAAAAGCAAGCCAACAACTTCCAAAAAATTTTAAGAAATTGATAAGTGATATTTTTTTTTCATAATTTTAAAAAACTATCCATTAAAGATTAGTTAGACAAGGCGATTTGTTTGAATTTACTTTCTTATTGTGTAATAAATTAGTTGATCCATTTATAGCTCGAACATATTTATATCAAATTCAAATTCATTTAACCATATATTATATTAGGTCTTATAAAAAATTACCAACCCTATTTCTTTGTTTAAATATGAGACTTAATTAACTTGGTGGGATTGAAGATATTTACAACCTAAATATCCCTGTACTTTGATTCAATATTGATTGTATGTGACATTATATTATTATTATTATTATTATTATTTATTCATTAGTTCATTCATTCACCTTTTCAAAATATACTTAGAGTAATAAAAAGCAAACATATTTTTGGGTTAAATTGAAGAATTATTTTACGGTAAGATTATTTTCAATGATACTCTTTATTTTAAAGAATATTATTTGTATAACAACATGTTTTTATTAATTAAGAGTATTTATTCCATGAAAAATATTGTTTAGAAAAATATTTTTCATATATTTTTATGTGATGCATTCAGAAAAATTAGTCAACGAAAAATATGTTCTTAATTAAAAGAAAAGCTAAATCACTTTTTAGAAAAATGATTTTCCATTTAAAAAATGAAAAATCATTTCTCAGACTTTGATTGAAAACAAAAAGTTATTTTTTGGATTTTGACAAACTCATTTAAATGAAAAATAAATCATATAATCACATATTTTTTTTGTTATTACTTGTTTTTTTTAACTATCGACATTTATCGTTAATCATCATTGGCTAGTGGTGATCGCCGGTAATAGATGAGACTCATAAAAATTTTCATTTTTGATATACTTTTTTCCTATATTAAATAGTAAATAGTATAAGTATAAAAATACCATTATCTAAATTTTATTGTAATCTTATAAATTAAAAAAATTGATGTTTATAATATATTTCAAATACAACAAAATATATTGCTTAGAAATATTTTTATCAGACAAATTATTTTTCATGAAATAAATAGAGCCTAAGTGTAATTGTTTTTTTATAATTATATTATTTTTTTAACTTTTTCCAATAGAAATATTAATGACTTTAATTTTTTTTTCTTCAATTTTAGCAAAAAAAAGATAAAAAATACTAATAAATAAACTATATGAAAATTTATAGTATATTAATTGCCAATAAGTAGAATTTAATTTTCTAGATATAGCGAGTCGAATTAATTTTTTATTTCATATTTAAAAAAAGTTTATTAATTATTATTTTATGAGATAATTTTTTATAATAAAAATTTAATATATATGAAGAATCTTTTAAAAATGTTCAAATAAAATGAGATTTCTAAATTACGCAATGATACACAGATCCTTTAAACGGGAATTAAAAGCGATATATTTTCTTTGACAAGCAATCATTTTGATTTAAAACATAGAAAAAGGACGAGGGTACTAAGATTTAATTTCACTTTACGATATGTGCTTTTGGGCTTGCAACAAGTCCATTTCACTTTTGGATATGTGCTATTGGGCTTTCAACTAGTCCATTTCACTTGAGGATATGTGCTTTTGGGCTTTTAACTAGTCCATTTCACTTTAGGATATGTGCTTTTGGGCTTTCAACTAGTCCCATACCCCACGCTACTATTGGGAAGAGAATCATAGTATAGTATTAATCTTTGGGCCTTTATTATCACGCCAACTAGTTTTGTCTTGCCATTGGGATAGAAGACACGCAATGATGGATCCAAGAGTGAGGAAAAATATATATATATGTTAAAAAAATAATATTTTATTTTTTTATATTTTTTAATTAAATAATATTTATTTTTGATTTTATATATATAAAAATTTAATTAATAAATTGAAAATTTTAAAATATAATATAAGAAATATTATATTAAGTATTGACTAACAACGGTTTAAAGTGGAATACTATATTTAACAAAAGTTTTTAGAATCTCCATGGAAAGTATTTTTTAGGAAAACAATTTTCATATTTTCTTTTGTTTAATGCATCTAGAAAATTTAGTCAACAAAAAATATTTTTTCAGTCAAAGGAGAAATTGAGTCATCTTTCAGAAAAACAATTTCTCATTTTGAAAATGAAAAATTATTTTTCAGACTTTAATAAACTCATATAAATAAAAAATAAATTATATAAACATATATATATACTATTGTTGCTCATCTTTAACTACCGATGCTCATCTTTAACTACCGATACTCATCGTCAGTCATCATACACCGGTAATGGCTGCCGATGATAAATGAAACCTATAAAAAAAAATTTATTTTCAATATATTTTTTTATCTTAAATAATAAACAATCTAAATATAAAACATTTATGATCTAAATTTTGTTATAATATTATAAATTAAAATAAAAATTAATATTTTTTTAGTGTGGTTGAAACATTAAAAAATGTTACTCAAAAAGTTTTTTTTTAAAAAATATTTTTTAAAGACAAATTATTTTCTGTGAAAACGGAACATATTCCACATGTTCTTCGTTCCACCTCTTCAAGGCCAAGTATTTTGTTGGCGTTAATATTTGCGAAAGTTAAAAAGATAATTGGTGCATTTTACAAATTAAAATATGAATGTTTTATAAAATTAATATATAAAATTAAAATAAATAGTTTTAAATGAATTTAACTTAATTATTTTAAAAAATTTTATTATTTAATTTGGTTAAATAATTAATTTCCATATTTTTTCATTTTATATGTTTTAATTAGTTATTTTCAAATTCATCAATTAAATATCATGATATGAAAATTGTATATAACTTCTCTTATCAAAATATTAGGTTGATAAATACTAAATAATTATTTTAAATATTTACTGAGATTAGAATTAATTATATATATTAATAATTATACAATGCATAGCTGGTAACTTATTTTACAGGGAAATGCTTGTGTGAAGGTTCCACCAATTAAATTTTAAATTATATACATTATTTATCAATTATTTATGATAATTATTAAAAATAAAAATTATTTAAAATAATAAATAATTGTATAGACTAATGAAATTATTATATATAAGACTATATTGTTCTCTTGTATATTAAAATTATCAAATTTGAGTATTGAAATTAATAGAGAAATCCTTATAAAAAAGGATGCTGATATTTGAATCACGAAAATAATTTTGCAAAAAAATATAAGGGATCGCAATTTTGAGAGACGTCATATAGGTTTGATTCATTTTTAGTTGTGAATTTTTCAATAATATTGACTATTTTCTTGGCTTCAAACACACCACAAAATGGTCTCTTTAGCGCTTGGAATAAACAGAGTCTCCCTAGCACCTCAGTGTCATCATCTCCACCTGCTCTATTACTACTACCATTACCACTGGATCAAAAACATGGAATTAACCCCAATATAAGGATCCAAGCTAGCCTCTGTCATCTTCTTCATTAGCTGAGCGGCTTTCTCTCGAGCCTTTGATGATCCCCTAACTGAAAGATCAGCTAGAAGAGTAGAGAACTCGGACAACCTCAAAGCATGTCTAACACAACCTTCACTTAAGCGTAGAAGAAATTCAGCTGCACCTTCCTTGCTTAACATGCACCTGCCTTTCAACACATTCACCATGCAACTCACTATCTGCTCAGTTCTTATTAATGCATTCAATCCTTCCTCGAACCTGGCAACAAATCCCAGAACAGCAAGCGACGTTCCAGCTAAATCCTCCCCCTCCGTGCTCTCCACTATTCCAATGAGTACCTGGATAGCTCCCGCCCTTACAGCTAGCGTGCAATTCCCATGAAACTGCACAAGCTCAGCCAATGAACTGAGAAGATGATGGGCAGCAGGACAACGGGGTCCTGAAATGCTCTCAACTAGAACCTGTATAGTACCTGCTACCCCAAACTTAGCCTTGTTCTTGCCCAGCATTGCCAAGCTTCAGATTAAAGAGCAAGCTAATCTGCTTGATTGTGGGGATAGTGGCGAAATGATTATAGAATTAAGGTGACGAATGGTATCCATACCAGCAAGAGACCGCTTAAGATCAGGGTTTAGAGAGAGGTTGAAGAGGATGGCCAATGCTGGAATTTCAATGACTGGAGAAGATCTTGTGAGCAGAACAAAGGTAAGTATGGCACCTTCTACCTGAGCAACCAAGCTCCTGTTCTGGGGACTTACCTTGGTCACGGAAGCTAGGATTTGCAGAGCTTTCTGCTGAACCTGAAAGGAGTCTGACTGTGCATCAGAAAGACATTCAACGTGGGTTTCTCGAAGCCGAGCAATTGGCATGGTTTTTGCTTGTCCAGAGGTGTCAGCAACTTTCCCAAGGCAGATGGCTGATATGGTTTCTCCTGAATAATATGATGAAGAGATAAAGAATTATACAAAGCAGGGACAATATAAATTTTCCATGTGTGATTGCATTGGAAGAAACTCCATTCCTTGGGTTATCAGTTCTCCAATAGATGGCAGTCACCAACCATACATTGTTTCGATAATCTCATGGGACATAGTTTAATAGCAGAAAAACGAAAATCAATAATGAACCTTGTAAGAAACAACAATGAGATAAAACAACATTGATCGCTAATTAATGGGAGCGGCTAATGCTGCAGACCAGGAAGGAATCCACTTCATACAGTATTGCAGAAGCAATTTTTTTAATGCATTATTGCCGATACAATTAAGAGATATTGAGTCGAATGTAGCCATGGTTTATTTCACTAACTGAAAATGGCTCAAAAGATTTTGCTTCTAATAATTGTGAAACTAATTTCCCATCCCAATAGATTTTATATCCGAAATGAAAAAATTTCACATCCAAATTTGAGATATAAAAATTTGTCCAAACAATATGGAAAAAATGCACAAATTCTGTAAATAAGTGAAACAAATTTTATATCTAAAATAGAGAGTCAAATATGATCTAATATTATTACTATTACCATTAAAACCCCATTTGTCTCATTGCAAATTTTTTCCAAAAAAATACAAAAAATAAATTAAAGAGACAGAACATAAAGGAAAAGACAAACTGAATATAAAAGTTAATAAATTTTGTATCCGAGGTTTTTAAAAAAAAAAAGAGGGTCAAACACACCCCTTAAAAAGGGCAGCATTACATACCAGCGCTCAAAAGGAAACCCTGCAACCAAATTACGTGCATAATTGTGCACTTGTTCTTTCTTGTCAATGCACCAGTACAGTAATTATCATCATTCACAAGAGAAATTGAACGCCTGCCTCAAATGAACACCTGTGTTAAAGAGCACACTCCATTTGCAATGCATTTCAAATACATGAATTTCTACCCCGAAACCATCAAGCAGACGAAATTTTATCACCAAGTTTAATGCAGGTTCTGAGCCAGGCATTACCAGTAAACATGTAATACTCGAACATCACACAAATTCTGTTCCCTACTACGGAGTCATGCACATATTTTATTTTACTAAAAAAAATCCTTATAGCACACCAGAGATTAATCTAAAAGTCTAGGTAACACTGGGAATCGGAAGAAACTACAGACGGCCTCTGCCATAAACCACCAGAACAACAATTTATATCCCGTTGAAAAAAAATAATAATAAGGCTGGTTCATCAGAAAACTCGAGCTTGCGAATATCTATCAAAAGTGAAAGCTCATCTGACCAACATCTCTATTGGATCCCCTTTCACCTATGGCCAGAGTCAGGAGAACCATCATCATATGACACCAGGCCCCTCTTTCCACTGGGACTTCCTGAAGATGACCTGGATCTTTCCCTGCTTGCCCGTTTGGGAGATGGAGAGTCCAATGAGGACCGTGAAGCCGATGGACTCTGGCTTTGAGAAGGCGACCTCCGCCTCTCAACTCGCGGAGAAGCATGAGACCTAGGTGCATCAACGGCGGAATGGCTGCGAATTGGGCTACGACTTAGAGAGTAGCGACGGTTCCGATGGCGAGGACTTCGTGATACAGATGGGCTCCTTGTTCTGCTTCTCCTGCCTCTGTATCTGCTAATAGTACAAGGAGAGGATATTAAGTTGGTATAACAACAGTAATATAATAATAAAAATCATATGCATGAAGTGCTTCGAATAAAGAGTTATTGGTCACTGGTTGGAAAAGAACACCGCTAGTACTAAATTATGGACCTGGGAGGAGTTCTTCCTCTCGGTGGGCTCCTGTATCGCCTAGGTGAATACCTCCTGTAACTCGAATATCTAGAAACACAATCACAAACAGTTAATAAGTGAAAGTAATTGGCCTTGACGTGACCATCTGATTTAAAAAAAATTGAGGATATTATCAGGACAGCTGTATAAGACTAGAATATATTTATTGATTTATTTTTATTTTTACCCCCCCAAAAGAGGTAAAAGAATAAGGGGAAAATTGGCTCAGTACACACCTGTCGTAGTCACTTCTGCTGCTATATCGATACAATCTAACAGGAGACCGATCTGGAGAAGGGGTTCTGTATCGCCGAGCATAAGAGTATCGTTGGCTGAAACCACGCCCCCTTCTGATGCGTTTAGGAGACCCATCCGGGGAAACACTTCTTGATAAACTTCTTCGATCAGGAGGAGATCTTGCCCTACGTATGGGGCTAGCACTCCTTGAATAACTACGACGATTGTTCCGACTAGGTGCCCTAACAGGACTTCTGCTAGCACTTCTCCTTGGAGGAACCCTACCTGAGCTTCTGCTAATGCTTCTACGAGAGGATCTGACTGGGCTTCTGCTAGTGCTTCTTCGATAGGATCTTACTGGGCTTCTGCTGATACCCCTCCGGGAAGATCTAACTGGGCTTCGACTAACTGATTTTCGTGATGATACTTTAGGTGTGCTCCTGCTCTTGCTTCTTTGAGGTGGCGATCGCACAGGGCTCCTGCTTCTGCTTATTGGAGAATGAGATCTCACAGGACTCTTGCTAACGCTTCTAGCCTGTTTACCTCTCATTGGACTTCTGCTGACACTTCTAGCTGGACTCCTGCTGCTGCCACTTCTATCAGGACTTCTACAGAAACTTCCCTTGTGTGAAACGTGCAGAGGGCTCCTACTAGCACTGCGACTCCTGCTCATGCTTCTCTTTGGACTAACACTTGGACTCTTGCCCATACTCCTCCTGGGACTAATACTCATACTCTTACTCATAGTCCTCTTGGGACTCATGCTTCGGCTCCTGCTCATTAACTTTTAATAAAATACCGGATCTGGATGAATCGGTAAGCATAAAGAATAACTGAGGTGTGAGAATAATGGAAAGTAGACCTAGATTTGCCTGGGTGATCATCT
>CATIWR010362989.1:0-76870 GCA_949677035.1 Omphalea diandra
ACAAAGAATAAGAAATTATGAAACAAATTTGCAAGGCTTTGGTTAAGATAAATGAAATTTTCTTGCATTTGCATCTGTTTGGTGGAATATTTATAGGCAACATCCACCAAAGAGATGTTATTGGCTTAGTGCACCAAGAAAGGGGGGTTGAATTGGTGGTTGTTTTTAAAATTAAAAAAGGTGATTTCAAGTGTTTTGAAGGTGAAGAAGAAGATGAGAAGAAATAACACAAAGGTTTATAGTGGTTCAGGTATTAACAAACCCTACGTCCACTCCCCAATTCTTCACAATTGGGTATTTCACTTCACTAAACTGGTGTTTCCAAGCTCACACAAAATTTCTACAACTTATGTTTATGGCTCACACACCAACCATGCAACTTGTGTTTTCTATGCTCACACAACAACCTTTTACAACTTATGTTTTCTAGGCTCATACAACAACCTCTCTCAAGTGTTTTGCATAGGCTCACACTTCAACCTCTTATAAGACTTTTGAATCTAGGCTAACTCTCAATCTTTTATAATGGTGTTTATTGCTCACACCTAACAATTAATAACACATAAATGAGAATGAAAAAATGAGTAGCAAATTTGCAAAAGTTTGGTTACAAATTAATGAATTCTCTTGCATTTACATCTGTTTGGTAGAGTATTTATAGCCCATATCCACCAAAGAGATGTTACTCTAAAACTATCAACAAATCTTTAAGTTATGCAAGGCATATTTTACATTAAATGCTTGTCAGGCAAAAGTCGGGACTGCTACTACCATTTTGTGGTTGCAAATTTCCAATTTACACTGAGGAGTCGAAAATCACGATAGAGAACCCTGTCATGTGTCTAACAGCGAGTCCACGTGTCAGCTACTCATTGGTTATCCAAGAAATATAGCCGTTGTGTTCTACCTACTTAAAATTCTTAGTTGCGAGTTGTCTTTGCCTTATGCGCGACTGATATCATAAATTCCTCTGTTTGAAGGGGAAATTACAGCTTCTTGAGTCGTGGTTGCGACCATAAATTCACTTAATGGATACCTTGGACACCTGGCATGTTATGGCTATGACTTTAGTTCCCTCCTTTATCACTCTAAAAGTTGCAGTTGCGAACTAGACATGATACCCACTGCGAATTCCTCTATGACTTAAGCTCACTTTCTTCGACTAGGTCGCAACTATGAATTCCTCTGGCCTAGCTTCTTCCATTCTTATGGCTGATTTACGGTTGTGATTTAGAATAAACATACTATGAATTTGGATGAACTTTTCAAGGTTGGAGATTTTAAATTCCATCCAACTTCTAATGAAAAAACTAACTTAGAATCTACAAAATAACACTTAATAAAAGTATTAAAACTGATCAACCTCTATCATTAAGATAAAAAAAGGTTCATGACTTAGGTTTAACCAACCTAATCCAACATATTCTTTATTGGTATTAGACTTATGCTTAGGTTTTACCTTCTTATAAGTCAAGATTTGAGGACAAATCTTTCCAAAGAAGGAGGGAATGACGTAAAAAAGCCCACTTGGCCCATTGAAGATAATGGTTAGAGCATGGAACTTAAAAGCCCAAAGTCAAGGATATGATCAAGATTTGACATTTGGCATCCAAGATTCTTTCAAGATCTTTCCAGATTTTCAAGATTCTACAAGATCTTTCTAAGATTTTCAAGGTTTTCAAGATTTGTAAGAACTCTTCAAAATTGCTTCTTATAAGCTGAATATGAAGTCCTTGTCTTCTTAGGATTACCTTTACTAGTCTTTCATTATTTTATGTAACTTTAGAAGATTTTCTTTAGATATTACCTTGTGAAGGCATAATACTTCTTTAGCCAATCACAAGGCATTTTTTTCTTTCTTATCTTATTAGGAAACCTTTGGTTAGCATATATTTTGGTGGCCAAACTCTTTACAGCCAAATTTACACTTAGATTTTAGGATTTTAATGATATTAGCTAGGTTATTTTGTAAGGCTAGGTATAGCCCTCCATTCAGCCATGATTAAAAAGTTGAATGAATTATTCTTTTGGCTATAAGCTATTATGAGAGAGATTTCTCTTCTTAAGTTCTTGAAAGGACTTGGTGAGATTATTGAGTGAGCTTAATAATTTCATAAACTCATTTAATCTAGGTCTTAAATTACTTGGTTAATTTAGGATTAAGATTAATAAAACTTTAAATCTTTATAATATAGGTTGCCAGAAATAGGTTTTCTAGAGGTCCAGTTGGGATTTAAAGATCAAATCTTATTGTTTGATTTAGGACTTGTGCTTAGCATACAAGTAAGGAATCTAATCCAACCTTGTTCATGTCACCTTCCTAAGGATTAATGGTATTGACCTAAGTTAGGTACCTAACTTAGTCACTCTCTATTTTGATCTTAACAATTAAATTGGATAATACTATTGTTTCCAATTAAGTGTATTTTTTGTAAAAAAAAAAAAAAGTTAGAAAAGTGTTTAGACTCAAGAGCTTAGAAAATCCTTTAAATCAAGAAGGACTTGAAAATCACCCCTAAGAAATGAGAATCATGACTAAAACTGCCAAATCATAACCAAGGTAAGTTTTAGCCAAAATAGACAAACTATATTATGACCATGATTTTGATCACGAAAGGCAAATTGCAACCACTATCTTAGAATCATGATTGCGATATTTGATTAGGTGAAAGCAGCTCTAACGGATAGTTAAAGAACCTTTAATTAAATGCCATGTGGCAACTAGCCATTAGACATAATATAAAATCTCGACTGCAATTTTTCTATCTTACCTGCAAAATGGATTCTCGATCATGATTTGAGTTTGATAGTGTATTAAATGTAGATTTTCTAGCTGTTGGAGAAAGATATGGCCACAACACCTTTGTAACGATCATTTGGAGGGTAAAGGATATAAATTCCCCTTCTAGAGGTCCTTAATGCATGAAGAACTAATTTCATTTGTGGCCAAACCCATGTACTTCATTTAAATATCATTTATTATTCTTTTAAGATAATTATAAAGCTTTGAATACTATTTAAGGTTTACAATGAGCTTTAAATACTTGGAAATTAGGTTTGAGAGTGAGCCTTAGAAAACACTTATATAGGTTTAAGTATAAGTCTTAACAAAACACTTGTAAAAGGTATGAGTGTGAGCCATGAAAAAACACTTATAAGATTAGGTGTGAGCCAAAACACTAAGTTAGGAGTGAGCTTGGAAAACTCCATTATATAAAGATAACTATATTGAAAATCGCAATTGAGGTTGGTGAGTGGATGTAGGGTTTATTGTACTAGAACCACTATAAATCTTATGTGTTTTCTTCTTCCTCTCTTTAACTATTTACATTCATAATTTCTAATTTCCACCAATTCAACTCCTCTTCTTGGTGCATAAGGTCTAACAATTGGTATCATAGTTTAGTCTCATATTACAAGTGTAATTGCATCATAAAAGATTAGCATGACCAATGATAATATTAATCCTCAATTTTATGACAATGATTATGCTTATTGGAAGCATAAAATGGAGATCAATGTTGATAACAATCTCATCAATGTATGGGATTATATACTCGAAGAATGGAAGTCTCCAACAAAGATGGTTGAAGGAGTAGAAGTAGTGATTCCATAAGAATAATGGAGTAAAACATAAAGAAGAGCCAATGATATAAATAAGACAACAATAACAATCCTTTTAAGCTCTCTTTCTAGAGAAGAATATGGTAGAGTCGAACAATGTCAAAGTCCATATGGCATTTAGAAGGCCTTGGAGAACTACCATAAAGGAACAATGCAAGTCAAGTCAAGAAAGATCCAAATGTATATTATAGAGTATGAGCTCTACATGATAAAGCCAAATGAGAGCATAACCAGCATGACAAATAGAATTCTTACCATTGTTAATAACATGAAGAAATATGAAAGACATGTTTCTAATGATGTTAATAACAAAATCCTCAAAACTATTCCATTGAAGAAATTTGGTGCTAGAGTATGTAGCATTGAAGAATCCAATGAAGACATTTGTAAGATACCAATCAACATCCTCATTGGAAAGCTCCTCTCTCATGAAATGGTCATTAAGAAAGATAAAGAGTTAAAGAGGGTGAGAGAAAAAGAAGAGAACAATGGCTTCAAAACAACATGGGATGATAGCTCTTTAAGTAAAGAAGAAGAAAAAGATGTTACCAACCTATGCTTTATGGCTTTAAAGGATATCTCCAATAAGGCATGTTCTCCTTTTTTATCTTATGATGATAATGATATTAATGATGAGGATTATGAGCTCATGGAAGCCATAAGCTTGAAATGTGAGAAATATAATTCTAGAATGAGATTTTATGAGAAAAGGTGTTCAAAAATTAAGGAGGATTTTAGAAATATTAAACGATTAGTTTCAAATTTAGGAGTATCTAATGATAAACTTAAATGTCCTGTAGATGATATTTCCTAAAAAAAAAATCTCCTTATTTGATTCTTTATCTAAAGAAAATTACACTTTAAAATTAGAGATAGAAGAGCTAAGAAACTTTACCTTAAAGTTTCTCAAAAGGAAGGAAGCCCTACATTGATTATATCTCAAAGACCACCCTTGGAGAAACATGGCCTTGTTTACCAAGGAGCATCAATAACCATATCTTCCCTTCCAAAATTTGTCAAAGCCTTAACTCCTCAAACCTTTAGTATAGAGGTAGTCAATAAGAAGTCTAAGACATACACAAAACCTTTCACTCTTAAAAGGAACATGAAAGGCTCACAAGGCTTTAGAGCTAGGCCTCTTGTTATGTGTAAAACCCTTGCACGTGCACAAATTGTTTTAAGTAATATAATGAAAGTATATATCATTCCCATAAGGATTGATTTTCACAAGTACCAATAAGAACTCAAATTTCCTATTATCTAGTAACCGAATTATGAAAGAACAATTATCCTAAGATCTAAAAATTCTAAATTAAATTAACAAAATAGAAATTGATTGAAAGAAAACTCTTATGCAAATATTTTCTAAGGAATTCAAATACACCATAATACTATTCAACAATTATACCAAAAGTTTTTTCTTCAATGTAAATGGATTATGCTTAAAGATGGATTTTTCTAAATTACCCATTTATCTCTTTTAAGCAAAATTAAGTCTATAATTGCTAAAATTGTGACTAATCTCATGGTCACAAAATTCAATAACAATGCATTAAGTTCTTTGAATAATTCATTGATATCTCTAGAAGTTCAATGTACTCTTATAGTCACAATCTCATAATCTAACATGTTAGGACTATCCCTAGGCTTCAACTTTCGCTCTGTCATCTAGAATCTCAAACCTTGATATATGTGGCCATTCATACACATAAGTAAATTAAGCTCAAACTTATTAAATCAAGGAAACCAAACATAATTAAAGATAAATCTCTTCATATAACCATGGAAAAGTATTGGGCTTTCACCCTAATCCCTAAAATTAAAGAATTAGTTCACTCTAGAAAAAGAAGAAAAAATAAAGTAGAAGAAATCCATTAATTTTAGAGAAGAATATTCAAAAGTAAAAGAATCTTGCTCCCAATCACTGAAACCTAAAATAAAATTCTCCAAATTGTCCCAAAATTCTCTCACTAAATTGGAGTAGATGTTAGATTAGCTTTTCGCTCTTCAAATCTTCTCTTTTTGCTCGAGAATGTCCATATGAACTGAATAGTGTAATTCCTTAAAAAGCAACCTGAGTTGTGTGTTAAAATCCGGATCTGATGCTCCACATGGCCTAATGCATAGGTCATGCAATAACCCACTCACAATCTGTTAATTATGAATCTATCTCTACTGACTAGTCAACTATACTAATTATTGCATGGTTCATTGCATGGCCTATGTAACATTGTTGAAAATTACAATTTCAATTCCTTTTTTAAGAAATTCCTGTATGTGCATGAAAGAGACAAAAAATTGATTATAAATTAAAAACACTATAAAAACCAAAATAATTCTTAATTTCCAAACTAAAATTAAAAACTAAAAAGATTCCTATCACCTCCAAGAGCCAATTATGCATTCATATATCATAAGAGGCATTCTCACAAGCACCCACAATCATAGCATCATACATGCCCATGCATGCATTCATATAAAAATGTTGTGACAAAATGTCCTTTCCATACAAATATGGCAAAAAACAAAGAAAGATTCATAAGTCTATGCTTCAATTCTACTATTGCATGAAATATGGACATATAAATGCATTTTGTTGTATTAGGAAGGCTTATCTCAAACTTGAGGATCCTTCAAAGACTAGCTCCCAAAGATCCAAGTATGCTTTGATACCAAAGTAAAATGTTTGATATTGTAGGATGTGACTCCTTTACCAAATTCTCATCATGAAAAATCTAAAGGTGAATGGAGATTACTAATAAAGAAGGGATAAAGTTTCAAATGGCTATTTGGTATCAAGTCATTGAACTAAACTTGAAATATATCTCTTACCTCCTACACTTTCAACTGTATATACATATGCATATGTTTAAAGGGAGTTGCAATTCATTTTATTGTCTTTACATATGCAACTTAGTTATTTATCTAAATGTGTGTTTGATTGAAATTTTTATAATTATTTTTTACAATTTTTTATTCTCATTATTTGGTTAGTTTTCTCATTTAATTGGTGTCTTATATTCTTTGTAACTCCTAAGTTGTATTAACATTAGGGAGACTTATTTTTAAAGGAGATGCAATAACTCTTTTTATTTAGGGGAAGCATGAATTTTATTATTTCATTTCATTTCCAAAAATTTAAAATTATTTTAATCTTATTTTATACTTTTAGACTTGTCATACATCTTATTGCTTGATTCTACTTTATGTATTTTGCTTCTATTGATTATTAGTTCAATCTTCTTATCTCCTCTTTTACTTGCCACTTGCATATATAGAATTCTCTCCTTTTTAATCTTGACAATGGGGGAGAAGAAATTGAACAATAAAAAATAAGTAATTAATCATAAGAATAAAAAAGGAGAATAAGAATGAAAAGAACTAACCACTACTTAAGGGGGAGTTTAAAGAAATGTTTAAATTTATCTTTTTTTTCTTTTTAATTTAATTTAATTGTCGAAATAAAAAAAAAGCAGATTGTTGACCTAAGTTAGGTATCTAACTTAGTCACTTTTTATTTTGAACTTGACAAACAAATTGAATAGTATTAATATTTCCAATTAAATGTATTTCTCATAGAAAATTAATTTAGAAAAGTGTTTAGACTTAAGAACTTAGATAATCCTCTAAACCATGAAGAAGACCTAAAAATCACACCCAATAAATGAGAATCACAACTAGGACTGCCAAATTGTGACTAAGACAGATTTGAGCCAAATGGACAGACTATATCACGACCACGATTTTGACTATGAAAGGAAAATAATGACCACTATCTTAGAATAATGACCGTGATGTTTGATTAGGTGGAAGCAGCTCTAACAAATAGTTTAAAAATCTATGATCAGGTATCATATGGCAACTAGCTATTAGGCATAGTCCAAAATTTTGACTGCGATTTTTTTGTCTTGGTCGCAATTTGGATGTCTTGACTGTGATTTGAGTTTGGCAGTGCATTAAATGTAGATTTTCTAACAATTGGAGAAAGATATGGCTACAACACCTTTGTAATGGTCATTTAAAGGGTGAAGGCTATAAATACTCCCTCTAAAGGTCCTTAATGCATAGAGAACAAATTTCACTTGTGGCCAAATCCTTGCACTTCATTTAAACATCATTTATTATTCTTTTGAACTAATTATAAAGCTTTAAATGCTATTGTAAGGTTTAGTGTGAGCCTTAAACACTTGGAAATTGGGTTTAAAAGTGCGCCATAAAAAACTCTTGTATAAGTTTAAGCGTGAACCTTGAAAAAGCACTTATAAGGTTGGGTATAAGCCAAAAAACTAAGTTCAAAGTAAGGTTGAAAATTTTAATTTTATAAAGATAGCTATAGTGAAAATCCAAATTAAGGTTAAGGAGTGGATGTAAGGTTTGTTATACTTGAAACAATATAAATTGTATGTGTTTTCTTCTTTCTCTTTTTAACTTTTCACTTTCATAATTTCTAATTCCCACTAATTCAACTCCCTTTCTTAGTGCATAAAGGTCAACAAATGATACAAGCAATAACTGCAACCTTTATAGGGCATTTCCTTGAAAGTAGCCATAACAATCTTTTCATGAATATTAGAGTCAATCATGAAAGTCCCCTTGGTTTATCGATAAGACATTATGGCAATTTAGGAGGGGATTCCTTCTAAAGCTTAGGCTTCTAAAATTAAGTGGAACAATCATCTTGTTATTAATGAGATCTTAAATCTCATGCCTTAGCCTGAAATAATCATCCATATGGTGCCTAGATCCTTAGTGGTAGGCCTAATAGGCATTCGTATCATATCTCCTTTGTGAAGATTTGGGAGTTGCCTAGGTGCAAGCAACTCAATGCTCCCTTCTTTTATAGCCACTCATAAGCTTTAAACTTTAGATCTATAATTGCCTTATAGGTCATATTGTATTCACATCCACTATTTTGTTCGCCTTTCATTGTGATTAGGGTGGGTGCTTTCTCCTTTCAAAGTATTATTTCTTTTTTGTTTCTAACTCGTTAGCTTATAGGCTAGCTTTCCTAACATCTTCAAAATTTTCCACCAACATCCCTTGATTCTAGAGTTAGTGCTAAGCAAAGCTCCCCTAATAATCATTCTAATATGTTCTATCCTTATTGGTCTTATTGTTGCTTAGGAGGCCATCTTCTTCCACCTCTTTAAATAATCATTGAAGCTCTCCCCAATTTTCTACCTCAATGACTCTAGATCTTAAAGAGTAACTTCCAACTTCAAGTTACATATAATGTCTCTCAAAAGCCTCAATCAATTACTTCCAATCCTCCCTAATTGTCTTAGGCTATATAAAATACCAAGTTTTTGTTGACCCTTCTAATGATAGCTTGAACAACTCCAATATTATGTCAGTTGGGACCTTGAAGGCCTTCATAAAAAATACATATGAGCGAACATGTTTCTTTGTGTTTTGGATCCCTATAAATTTAAGGAGCTTAGGCATTTTAAAGTTAGTGGGTAGCTTTTTACGCTTGCGAGCTAACAATTGTTTAATGTTAGTCCCTTATTCTAAGCCTTTTACCCTTAGTGTCTTTTGGATCTTCTCCAAACATTTAGCAAATCTATCAAATCAAGCATTTTCCTTGTCAATTTCCATATTTTTATTCAGTATTACTGTTGTACTTCCTATCTCTTTGACCATTTTTCTTTTATGAGACTTTTATATTCCAAACAAATTATCATAAATGACCACGATAAGGGGTAGTCTCCATATGTGTTTTCCCTCTATCATTTCTAGTAGTAGAGGTTTCCCTCTTCTTTATGATCTCATTGAGGCATTTGTTTACTTTTTATGTAACCTTTTCCTCCATCAGTCAACTAAACTAAGCTCTTATCTTCTCCATTAATTATCATTTCTAGTAGTAGAGGTTTCCTCCTTCTTCATGATCTCATTGAGGCATTTGTTTACCTCTTATGTAACCTTTTCCTCCATCATTCAACTAAACTAAGCTCTCATCTTCTCCATTAATTTCAATGATATTGATGGCTCCATAGGTAGTTTGGGTCTTTGAATTAGGCTATGTGTCTTGCTTTTCCTAGCTAACCTTTTTCCTCTTCTCTTCCATAAGGGTTTGGATTGAGCTATGATGGTTGTAAAATAAAGGCTATTAGAATGATGCATGAATAAATAATAATGAATGTGTGTATGCAAAAGCACACGTTATTCATAAAAATCCTTCCAACCTTATCACTCCTACACATAATGTCAAGTGGCTCACTTTTAGGTGTCGTATTGTTTATTTATCAATATGGCATAGAGACATACATGGTCTCTTAAACCAAGTAGGGTAAAATTCCAAAAGAACATTTTACAAAAAGACTAAAGAATCACAAGAAGGAACTAATATTTACAAAAAAAAATCTCTTTACATTGATAGTAAGGATATACAAAAAAAAAAAAAAGAATCCTTTTTTATAAAAAGGAGCAAGGGATGTACATAAATGCTTATAAGAGGAAGGAAATATTTACATGAAGAAAGATATTTAAATAACGAGGAGTAAGGAATACACCAATATTTACATAAGGGGTGTTGATATTAACATTAATGGGGAAGGGAATTACATTGGATTTTTACATAGGTGAATGTTAGATATGTTTTTTAGGAACTTCAACCCAATTTAGAAAGAATACAAACAAGTGATGGTGGCCTATTCCAAGGTATTGTTGGCTCATACATGCACCAAATTGTTAGATAGATTGTTATAGTTGATGACTCTCATAAGCTTGAGGGACAGTTGTTCTAATCCCCTATTTAATATACCTAAAAGTACTTAACTCGTGAGTGATGGACTCTCCTTATTATCTCTAAAGCCTGAATGAAGTGCAAGTGTTAAGTTTAGAGAATCCATTGATTTGTCTAAACAGTATACCTAATGCATATGGTGAAGTATTGGTGGTTGAACAAATGCAATAGAAAACCAACAATAGGGATAATATTGTAACAGTGAACTAGAGATTAGACACGTAGTCAATTATGTTAGTCCCCAGTGAAATTGCCACTGTGAGCACCTCAAATTCATAATTATGCTTGAATGATTGAAATCTTGAGGCGATCGAAAGGATAAAGGTCATATATTAGTACAACTCCATTATATGGCATATGTTTAGGATCATCAAGTGATCCTTAAGAATGCTTCACAATGCTTGAAACCTTTATAGAGGGCTAAAAGGTCAACGAGGGATTAAGATAGGATGATACTTTGGTACCACCCTAAACCTAAATAGAGTTGCCACCCAACTTTGGTCAAAATAAATTTTTAGGCAATGATGGATTCATAGCCTAATAGGTCAACTAAAACACCTAATCTGTCTTTACTGCATTAGAGATTAGGTTCAAGAATTAGGTACGGTGTGGGAAGAGGTTAGTTACCCTAAACTGCCTAAATTTAGGTATCTAACCTTTGGTTCACAATTACAATTTTAACCATATTATTAATTGATTCATTTTAAATGGTCCTAATACATTCATCTAGCACATCACAAATCATTCACATCAATAACTCATTACAAAACATTTACTATAGGGAAGGGGTATATATATGATCGCGAATGGGAGTTAAACATGCAATAACATAAATGTAATATAATATGCAAAGAATATGCATCTTAACCTGCTAAAAGAGACAATATTAGTACCAAATTATAAGCCCCGTGAAGTAAGAAACTAAAAGCAAGGCTCTCCATTGCATCTAATGAAATTGCAAACCCTCTATCAATCCATGCATTATGATCATACCAAGAGCCATGTTGGGAACCTTAGTATTCATCTATGTCCATCATTTAACACATTCATCATAAAGCAAGATCTAAAATAAGTTTGAAACAAAAACATAAAAAATAAATGAATAATGGAAAAGAATGATGCATGAGATTAGCAAATGGAATAGAGAGGATGGTAGGCCTTAGGCAACAATTTTGGTTATGGATATAGGAATCATAAGACCCTTGGATCCTCCTTTTAAAGGTGATTGAAATGAGCTTTACATGTCATAGGCATCCTCAAAAGTACCCCTAACCATTGGTGAAAGCTAGAATACTAAGGAAGATGGTGGAACATTAAAGAAGTCGACACAAAGACATAAGTCCATCTTATCAACCAAAACAAAAAGAAGAAGAACCAAGGATCTTAGGGCAACAAGCCCTCCTCCATATGAATATGTAAACACCAAAACAAAATGGAGAATAAAGTGTGCAAGCTAACAAGCTAGTCACTTTCTCTTTGTGGTGATGAGACAAAGTCACATAAAATTGCAAAATCAATATAAATAAACACTAAAATAAGGTGAAATCAAAGGATCCTAGCGGTGGCGGCTCCTCTCCTTATCATATTCTTAAAGATATAAGGTAAATCTAGGCCCTAGTGCACTAAGAAAGGGGAGTTGAATTGGTGGCAAATTTGAACTTTTAATTTGGAGGAAACTCATAAAAATGGAAGATTAAAGAAAGGGGTAGGAGAAGAATGAACACAAGAGTTTTATAGTGATTCGGGTATTAACATACCCTACATCCACTCCCTAATTCACTAATTGGGTATTTCACTCAATCACTAGTGTTTTACAAGCTCACACTCAACCTAGTGTTTAGGCTCATACCAAACCTTACATGTGTTTTCCAAGGCTCACACTCAACCTAGTGTTTAGGCTCACACCAAACCTTACAAGTATTTCCCCAAGGCTAACACTCAACCTATGCAATAGTTTTTTAAGGCTCACTCTTAAACCAAAACAAGAGTTTTAAAACTAGGCTAACTCTCAAACCTAAATAAGAGTTTTACAACTAGGCTAACTCTCAAACCTAAATAAGGTGTTTAAAGCTCACACCAAACTATTTACAAATAAATAAAGAATTGAAGTTGAGAAATAACTTTGCAAGAGTTTTGATACTACCAATAATTCTTCTCTTACTTTAACATCAATTTGGTGGAGTATTTATAGCCCACATCCATCAAAGAGATGTTACTCTAAAACTATAAACAAATCTCCAAGATATGTTCGGCAGATTCAGCATTAAATACTTGTCAGCCTGAAGTCGCAGTCGTTACTGATTTTTTGCAGTCGCAAAATTCCAATTGCAGCTAAAAATACCATTGGGGTCTAACGGCTAGTCCACGTGGTAGCTCCTCATTCATCCATCAGGAAAATATAGTCGTTGCATTCTAACTACTCATAAAAGTCACGATCGCGATTGAGACATGACACAAACTGTGAATTCGTTTGTGATTCAGCCAATGCTTCTTCAGCTAATTCACAGCCATAAATTCGCATGTGAATTCCTTTGACCCAACTTCATCCTTTTTATAGCAGTGTCGTGGTAGCGATTTAGGGGATACCAATCGTGAATTCTCTGTTCTTCTAAAAGATGAAGATTTTAACTTCCATTGAAGATCACTCTTATAAACTATAAAAGCAACACTTAAAATTGACATTAGAACTTTCAATCTATATTATCAATATCAAAGAGAGCTTTAACCTAGGTTTAAATAACCTTATCTAACAATAAAACATGTATGAAATATGGATGAAGGGAGCATTAAGTAAAGAAATTAAACATATTAAAACACTCATTTAACTTAGTCTTTAATTCTCAAATGAAAAGATATGGTTCATGGGCATTGCAACCTACCCATTCTTATTATGGAAGTTCTCAAAAAATCCTAAAAAACCCTAAAATCTGAAAAAGAAAGTAAAAGAAGAAGAAAGGTGGAAGTTGTTGTAAGTAGTAACAAATGGATATACATACCAATTAATGGTTTGTACTATTATGTTAAGGGTTTATACAAATTACAAAGAAGTCTGTACAAAACTCTAGCACTGTCGATTCAAGGGAAAAAGAAAAGAAATAGGAAAAAGAAATAGGGAAGAGGATTCCAGTCCTTAGATGCCTTTGTTTGTATTCCTTGTCCTTAAAGGCATTATAATGAGAGAACAATCCTCTAAAATGCTTAGGGAATAATGTAAGATGAGTTACAAAAGCTAGGTGTTACCTTCAATCTTAAGAATGAGTATTGGGTATTTAGATTTTTATGTAAATGGAGTGTTTTTAGGGCTTTTAAGATTTATTTTGGCATAATAACCTTACGATTTCTAAGCATCAATCTCTCCCTAGGAGAGGTATTTATAAAGGTAAGGAGGATGTATTTAAGCTTAATGGCTTGGGTTGCATCTAATCCTTAATCTTCAGTTGATAAGAACATGGAATCTTGTAAGGAATAGGGTTTGTAAGTTATCTGTATAGCCAAAGGATTGGTTGCATAGACTTGTGATTAGCTATATAGCTTTCTAGTGGTCAACAGTTAATTATTCTAGAAGGTTCTCCTTATTGGAATTTATTAGATGACTATATAGCTAAAAGGATGTCTATACAAACTTTTAGAGTTGGTTGTACAACCATTTGTGTTGGTTGTATAACCATCTATGTTGGTTATATAACTTGCACTCCTCTAAGGCTTTTAATGTTTGGTTTGGTTAGAGGGTGAGTTTGATTCAAAGCTTCTTCCAAGCTTTTGCTCCCCTCTTATGTAATGTATCCTCTATTCTTTGGAGATAATTTGGGTAGTTTCTCATCATTGACCTTACATTTAAGGACCCAAGATATAACGCTCCTACATGTGACCTTGTTAAGCTATTCTTTAGGTTGACACCTAAGAACTTTCTTTACTAGTTCTTTATTAATGAAAGTTTTTCAAGAGCCTTCATGTCCTCAACTATTTTAATGAAGCTATGGCACATCTAATTGATTTTCTCTTTTGGGGTCATAAAAAAGATATCATATTGAAAGATGAGGGTCTCCATCTTATTTTTGTTTACTTGGTTTATGCCCTCATGTGTGATTTCAAGGCTTCTTATATTTCTTTTATGGTAATCTTTATGCTCATCTTATTTTACTCACTTTTACTTAAGGCACAAAAAAGCAAAGTGGATAGCCTTGTCATTATTAGCCACTTATTTTTTTTTTCTTTATTTGACATTTTATCAATGTCTTCTTTATTTGTGTTCCATCAGCAAGTGTCTTCATTGGGATGTACAGACCCTTTTCTATGATTCTTCAAAGCTTAATGAATTCCAATCTCACTATAAGAAAATTGTCCTACAATGACATTTATTAATATCATTAAAAGTCTGAAAAATGACACTTTAGACTTATATTGAGATTTCTTATAAGTGTCACTTAAGTGAGTGTCACTATGTATTAAAGCGGCATTTATTACAAGTGTTGGTAAAACTTATAAGCAACTTTTTTAGCACCATTTTATTCACCATTTTTCAAACATCACTTTAATAAGCTAAAGCAACATTTAGAAAATGACAAAAACTATTTATGATTTAATAGTATTAATTTGTTGCAATACATATTAAGTGTTGCCTTAAGGTAACAAAGCAACATTTGTTAAATATCTTTTGAAGTGCATTAACAAATGTTACTACAAGGCTTATAATTGCATTTAAAATATATCACTTTTAATGTTATGAAATGTCACTGTAAAGTGCTTATGAATTTAAGTAGTAAAATTTCATATGGTAACTTTTTACAAAAACATCACCAAAGGAAAAGTTATAATATCATTTTTCATCCATTACTAAAATGTCATATTGTAACATTCATTTTAATGATAACATAATATATATTATAAGACATCAAGCGTAAATATATGACATAATCCAAAAGTTACAATTACAAATAAACAAAATATCTATAAAATTAACAAAAAATCCATTTAAGTATTCAAAAGAACAATAAAATAGTCAACCAAGAAAATTTAAACTATTAAAAAAATTAAAGTATCCTAATATTAGACATTGTTGATGTAAAACCACATGACTAGCCTAAATGCATAAACTAAGGCTTGTGACCTGCACCAAAATAAAAAAAAATATAATGATAAATCACAAAAAGGATTTGGACAATAACTATTAATATTATTAAAAGGGTTTTGAAATTCTTATACACGTAGTAGCATTAAGGCATTGAGGAGTACATGTATTAGGAATCTACGTGATCATGTCAACGTGCCTTCCATCCATCTTTGGTTTGATTTCATTTATTGATTGAATTACATATTTTTCCAACTCAAAGCACTTGGCAAGTTATACCTCACCTTAACTTTAAATGAACTAAGTCACAAAGGAAACAACATAACTGCATGCGAAAACATATAAATTAAACTTCACCGATGTTTCTAATCTAGCATCATGGCAAGCCATAATTTCCAACCAAAAAAACTTAAAAAAAAAAAAGCTTTTAAGGGCAAATAAAGAAAGAAGAACATTAAGGTAAAAAGAAACAAAACTTGATCATTTGAAATATATGATCATAAAGATCATATCTTATGAATTTTCATTTGTGAGACCTTATTATGTCTTAAATCTTGTAATTGTGTTACGCGTCAAGAACATCACAATTCGTTTCTTAGTCATATGTATATGCTTATGAACATTTGAATAACAATTCTTCATTTACTTGTATTCCATTATCATAACAAATCGACACACAATTCAACTTATGAATTTTTTGCATACATATTAATTTTCACGTTCAATAATACATCTTAACTCATAAATTCACCCTTTTGCAATCTAAGAATCAAATGAAAAATAGGTAAATTCTTAAGAATCCAACATATGGTTTATAGATATAGTATAATATACTCATTTCACCATTCACATTCATAAATAAAGATCAAACACACATTAATTTAATTATAAGATAAGAATATACTTACCTCTTTGAAGCTTTTGATCTCTCATTGAAGCCTCATCTCCTCTTTGCCTATCTCCACCTTGTCGTTGGCCTATAATTAATTTATATATTCTATAATTATAACTTGTTCAAGTATACTCTAATTTATATGTTCATGCTTCTTACTTCTCATGTTTTGTTTTGCATCCCTATGTTTTAGTTTGCTATCGTTTTCATTTTTTTCTCACGTTCTTTGTTAACACAAATGTTCTTTCATCTACCCAAGTTTTTATCATCCTTTTAGTTTACCTAAATACTTAAACTCACATTTTGACTTATTTATTAAATTCCTGCAATTCTTCCTCCCTCTACTACAATTTTTTGCAAAATTTTTTTAAAAATAAAACCAGCTTTGGTTATTTTGCCATAACTCTCATTATACTCATTCAAATGATGTGATTCTTTTTTATTTTAAACTAGATACATAATATTCAAATATTTCTAGAATTCATCTCTAAATAATCAGTCCATAAACCATGGTGAATTTTAAAATTTGAAGTGGTGTAAATAGAGTGAGCTGTATTATTTCTAATATAAGTCATTCAATTCTTATCCAATTGAAAGACAGTTTTAGAGGCGATTACTACACATATTAAGGACCATTTTTTATGTTTTACACTTTACCAAATTTAGCTTCTAAGATCCTCAAATCTAACCAATAATTTTTGGGTTACTAATAAATATCACACCTAGATCAGCCCCACTTAGGGCTGAGCATGGTCCTCAAGGTTTTACAAATCAAACTAAAAACTGGACCAAAATAAGTACTGGATAAAAATATAGAAGAAGGATTAGGACTGGATCGAAACTGAGCTGATATTAATTTAAAATCGATTTCGGTCTCGACTCTCCTATAAGTACTATACTGAGGACCATACCAAAATTGGACCGAAACCGAAGTGAAGAACCGATTATATGTGTGTGTGTGTGTGTAAAATTTTAGGATTATATATTAATTTAATACATGTATACATTATATATTTACATAAAGATATAGAATATTGTAAATATATTATATATTTATACAGTCTAGTCCTAGTCTTTCATCTTGTTCAATTTAGCCCCAGTCCTTCAAAACTTGAAAGACCAATCCAAGGCTTTCAAATCCGTACTGGACCGTGCTCAGACCTAGTCCTACTAATTCTACCATAACACATTTTTATTTGCTCCAAATGCAAAATTCTTATGTAGGGATAGTATAACACCCTAATCTACAAGTTTTATGTTTTATACTTTTTCTAATTTAATATCTAAGTCCATGAAATCAATAAACAATATTCTACCCTAAAAATAAAGTATGAATGTTGTGGTTTGCTAATTTTAACTTAAATTTCAATAATTCTACTTTCCCTTCGTTTCTCATATCTTCTATGCTAATTATAAGAGGTATAGGTAAAAACCAAAAAATTAGAAGTTGTTTCCACTTACCTCAACCTCACAAAATCTCTAATTGATTAGATTTGCTATCTCACTTTCCTCTTCTAATCTGTCATCAATTTAATTGTAAAAATAAGGGTGAACATTACAAATTCAAATGGTTGACACTTGAAATATATAATCTTTGGGTAATCAAAATAAGTGATAGTAATATAGCATGTTTTAGAAAGCAAAGTTAGAACTATAAAACACTTTCCTTGTACTAAGATTTAAGAAGCCAACCAAGTAGAAGCTTTATGTCTAACTAATTCAACAGCTATTTTAAAATATAACAAAGATTTTAAATAAGCATTAAAGCTTCATTCCTCTTAACTCATTTCAAATCCGATGGCTATAAATATATTTCAAATATCATATCCATGCTAGAGGTTACCAACTCCTTAAAGATTTAAAGTACAAGGATCACAAGGTGTGCAATATAGTAAACTTCAATACCCAACAATAATACCTGTAGGAGTTCAAATGTAGGCAACATTCTTTGAGCAAGATCTTCAGCTAAGTCACGCAACTAATTGTCATAGGAAGGTATTGTCATACCTTGCAACCAAAAGATGAAAACTGATGTTACCACCTAACCTAAAAATGGTGTAACAACATTATGGTGTTAAATTGTTACTGAGGTGTTGTCTAGCTTCAGGCTTTAGATATCAAAGAATAGAGTATCTTATGACTTACCTACTTTAATCTACTTCTATTCGCCTAAAATTTTTATTGTGCACAACAAACAAAAGTGGTCAAGCCGATTATAGTGCATCATAATTTAGTTACACATAATACAATTGCAATGGTAGTACTAAAGAAAGGAAATTATGAATGAGAATGCAACAATACTATATGGAAACAGAAATAAGTACTGGTTTTGTTGCTTCACAAAAATACAATTGTTCCAACAACTCAAAAGAATATAAGGCACTTACCTTCCATATGATGTGTTGCCTGCTCAGTTTTCTCAATTTATATTACGTACAACTGTTTGCACACATTCAATTACCTTAGTATCATCTTCTTTCTTCTGCTTACTAATGCAGAACAACGAGCCACTCCATGAAATGATGAGATTGGAAATGAAAATGGCATCCTTGATAAGGGAGGAGGTAACAGAGAGAACGACGTCATTTTTTATGGAAGACGATGTGCATGGTGGTGTCATAGAGGTCGTGGATTGCAATGAGAACTAATCTCGTTGTAAAAGGAAAAAAATAGATTAGGCGAATGGGGGATTAGTTCGATTTAGCAACGAATTTTAAAATTTTTGTGCTAATTCATAACTCAATTTATTTTTAAAAAATTATTATTTATTTTTAAACTTAATTTCATAATGGCTAAAAAATATTGTTTATAAAACTATTTTGTAACAAATTAAATATTGTTTCAAATGATATTTATAAATGCATTAAATCTATCAATGAATTTGAATATGTAGGTTAATTTATTATATTTTTTACCATTTTTATCATATATTATACAAATAATATATTGATATTATGTACAAAAATTTTTTTATAATATTGAAAAATATTATTCATAAAATTATAATAAAATCAAATATTATTTTCATAATATTTATAAATGTATTAAAATTTTCATGGTAAATATAGTTATAGATTTGGGTCTGTAGGTAAATTTACCACAAATAGAAATTTATAGGTAAATTTATCTACAAATCCAAATCTGAAGGAAATTTTATCTATGGATTCAAATTTGTAGGTAAATTTGCCCTATTTTTAAAATATTTTTATCATATATTATACATTTATATTATGCATAAAAATATTTGTTATAATATTTAAAAATAGTATTCATAAAATTATTTTATAATAAAAATTAAATATTATTTTGATTAATATTTATAAATGTATCAAAAAAATTTATAACAAATTTACGTATGAATTTGAATCTATAGGTAAATTTACCAATGATTGGAATTCATAGGTAAATTTACCTACGGTTTAAATTCATAGACAATTTTGTAAAAAAACCATAAGTAAGTCATTTGCATTTTAGCGCTCTCCTTCCCACTTAATTTATCAAAGATTTTTTTTTTTTTGTAAAAAATTATCTATGAAAAATTGTATAGGTATTTTGTAGGTAACCTACGGATTATATTTCATAAGTATTTTAAAGGTAATTACTTAAAAAAAAAATTTTTAGGTAAATTCAATAGGTAATTTACTATTTTCTTGTAGTGTAATATATACATTTTAGTGCTTTCTCTCATGCTTAATTTATCAATGAATTTGTTTTCTATAGGTAATTATCAATGAAAAATTTTATAGGCATTCTATAGGTAACCTAAAGGTTATATTCCATAAGTATTTTGAAGGTAATTACTTACGGAAAAATTTTTTTATGTAAATTTCATAGATAATTTGTTATTTTCTTATAGTGTAATATAGAAGAAATACTTTAATTAAACTATAATTAAATTCATGATAAACATTATTTTTATCTATAGTGATGTTATTTAAATGTCATAAGAAATAAATTTATTATGACATTTATAGGAAATGTTAGAATAAATATTGTAAAAATAATAAATAAAATGAAATTTATTATAAGTGTCACTTAATATTAAGAGAAATATTAAAATAGCTAAGGCCTTTACTAACATTTGCTGAAAATGTTACTTTAATGTATTTTTTTTTATTTTAAGCGATATTTATGTAAAATGTCATTAAAAAATGTCATAATAAATTATTTTTCTTATAGTGTCTAAGGACATAGTACATTCAACTCTTTCAATACTAGCAGTATATTCCATTGAAGAATAGAGGTCTCACTACTAATTGCCATTAGGGTCTATGCTCATTATAGGCTACTATGGATCTTTCCACTTGCACTTAAACTTGATATAGAGATGAGACTTTAATACCACTTGTTGATTAAGGTGAGGAGAGACAACCCAAGAGGACAAGTGAATTAGTTGCTTTTAAAAATTAAGAAGTGAAAGAAGAAGATAAAAACTTAATAAAATAATTCATAGTGGTTTGACCAATCTTGTTTATTTCTTATAAATTCTCATAAAAAACTCACTCTATCCAAAATAAAAGAATTAAATCTAAAACAAATGCAATGGTTTTTGTTAGTTTCTAAGCCTAATATAGGAGAGCTCTTGGAAAACTAAAGAACAAGTTTGACAATAGTTGAACTAGTTTGGTTAAACCTAAGTCAAAACTCTCTTTTGATCTTAACAATGTAGATTGATATGTTCTAACATCAATTTTAAGTGTTGATTTTGCAAATTTTTAGATATGTCTGCATTAAAAGTGGAATAAGAGTCTAAGTCTAAAGTATCATGAAAGGCATTCTAATTCACAGTAGTGAAATTTTACTTTACTACTGCTATCATGCAAGAATAATGGATGAAGTTAGGCTAGACAATTTTGCAAAGAAAATCGCAGCCACAATCTTGCCAAGAAAGTGATAAAGATGAAATAGAAGAATTCACGGTGGAAGTCACATCCGTCTTCACGACCATGATTTTTGCATTTGCCTAGAAGGAATCAAGTCCTCAACTAGAACATGTCAAGTGTCCTAAAGAGTTGTTGGTATATCAAAATTCATAAGGGTGAAATGTTGATCGAGACCACTACTTGATGGAGCAACATCTCCTTGTCAAATAAAAGGATTTACAATGGCCATTGTGTCCAAAAGAAAAATAAATCGCGGCAACAACTTTTGTCTAGCTCGAAGAACTTAATGGCTATTTTTATTGAAAGACCAATGGTGGTGTACCATGTGGACTAGTCGTTAGATACAAATGAGATGCTATTGTTATTTCAGCAATTTTAATGCAAGAAGAAAAATCGCGACTGCGAATAACCAATCACGATCGCAAAATCTGTCTAACAGACATTTAATGCAAGATCTGCCCAACACAACTTAGAGATTTAGAAACTGTTCTATTTGTAATATCTCTTTGGTGGTTGTTGCCTATAAATACTCCACCAAATGGACTTGAATTTAAGAGAATAGCATTAATTATAGCTAAACTCTTATAATTTTATTTCTCAACCTTTGTACATTCAATTCTTGTATGTGAGTTGTTATTTTTGGGTGTGAGCATTAAACACCAGTATTTTTGGATTTGAGAGTTAGCCTAGGTGATAAACTCTTACATCGGTTAAGTATAAGTCTTTGGGAAAACACTTGAGACATTATGTGTGAGCCTTAAAACACAAATTGTAAGGTTATATATGAGCTGTGAGCTATAAAACACAGTGTAAAAGTTTGGTGTGAGCTTGAAAATACCATTTAATAATAATAGAATACCCAATTAGAAGAACTGGGGAGTAGATCTAGAGTTTGTTAACACTCGAACCATTATAAAATCTTGTGTCTTTAACTCTTCTCCTGCATCTTCTATTTCCATCTCATCAAATCCTTCCTTATAAAATTTAAAATTTTCACCATTTCAATTCCCCTTCTTGGTGCTTAAGGGCCAACAAGTGGTATTAGAGCTTGGTCTCAATCAAAAACTTAAGTGTGTGAGAAAAGACCAATGGCATAAGAAAGAATCCACACCCATGTCAAGCCTTACTTTAATAAATTTGACTATACTCATAGAAAGTATAGAATAAAGACATATTTGAATAGGATCTATGGGACATAGTAGCAAAATAATGGAAGCCTTCTACCCAGGTGGTTGATGGAAGTGAAGAATTTATCCTAAAGGAAGAATGGTTGGAAGCACATAGAAGAACAAATTGAAAAAACAAAAGGGCAATGACAATTATTCTTAGCTTCTTGTTAAGAGAGTAAATTAGAAGAGTGCAACATTGCCTCACTGCCCATGGAATTTGGACGACATTGGAGAATTATCATGAAGGCATAACATTGGTGAAGTCTAGAAGACTAGAAATGTATGTGACAAAATAGGAGTTATTCATGATGAAGGATAATAAAGACATCATCGAGATGATGAATAAACTTCTATCCATCATCATAAACATGAACAAATTTGTTAGAATTCTCACCAATAATGAGATAAATACCAAAATACTCAAATCTTTACCTGTTGAAAAGTTTGGTACTAGAGTGTACAGTATTCAAGAGTCCAATTCAAAAATTGGAAAGGTGCCAACATTTGTTCCCATAAGCAAGCTTCTCACTCATTAGTTGGCCTTGAAGAAGGATGAGGAAATGAAGAAGATTAGAGGGCAGGGGGATAAAAATGATAAAATAGAAAAAAAAAGACCTTGATCCTTAAATCCTCAACTAAAGATAAAAAGGTGGAAGTTAACTTAAAGATGATGATGCTAGTCAATAGGAGAAGGAAGAGATGGATATGCTTTCTAAAAGGACCAAGGAGCTAATAAAGAAAAGGAAGGATAGGATGAACTTCAAGAAGGCATCTTTTAACCTCAAAGAAAAGAAAAATAAAGTGACCTACTATGAGTGTGGCAAGCAAGGTCACACCAAATATGATTACCCCAAGCTGAAGAAGAAAGGGAATAAGGAGAAGAAGAAAAGCTTCAAAGCCACTTAAGATGACAGCTCTAGTGAGGAAGATAAAGATGAGAAAGTGGCCAATCTCTACTTTATATTACAAAAGGACTCTTCTAATATGGTAAGTTCTTCTTCTTACCCAAGTGATAATTATAATGCATATGATGATGTAGATGATGAGCTTCTTAAAGCTTTTGATCTGTGATAAGTATAAATCACAAATGAAAACTTACAAGAAGAGATGCTTAAAACTGAAAGATGAATTTAAATCTTTAAATGAGCTTGTAAGTGAGTTGAAGACTTCTAATGAAGAACTCAAAAAATTTCTAGAGAGTCTTTCTAAGTCTTCATCTTCTTTTAACTCCTTGAAAAAGAAAAATGATTCTTTAAAAGGATAAGTAATTAAACTTGGAAATTCTACCCTAAAGTTCCACAAAGGGAAGGTAGCTTTAAATACATTTATTATATCTCAAAAACCTCCCCTAGTAAGATATGTTCTAGGCTTCAATGGAGCCTTTTCATCTACACCCCTTCTCACAACATTCATTAGAACATCAACACCTTAAATATCAAGTATTGAGTTGATTGGGAGGAAAAGTACTCCTAACACTAAGCTACCTATGCCTTAAGGTAAGGGAAAGGCACCTCAAGGCTCAAAACCTAAGCCTAAAAAGGCCAACTATGCATACATGTGCACTAAGAAGCATGCTCAACCAAACACAGACAAAAAATTCTTTTATACTCCTAATCACTCATGGATTTGCATACATTCTCTCCACCATAGCATGAGAAGCCCCCTACTCATACTAAGGTTATAGATAGGAGAAAAACTCACAAGTCTAAGATCCAATGTCATTATTGTATGAAGTTTGGTCATATAAACATTTTTTGCTATATTAGGAAGGCTCACCTCAAATTAGAGGACCCTTCAAGACCTAACCCCAAAGGACCCAAGTATGCCTGGGTACCTAAACAATGATAATTTGTTTTTTTTTTCAAGAATGTTTAGTAGCCACCAATGAAGATAATGATTAGCATGTGGATAGTAGATGCTCAAAGCACACGACAACAAACAAGAAGCTATTCATAGCCATAAAAGAAAAAAAAGGTGGCAATATCACATTTAGGAACAATGCCAAGGGTAAGGTAATTAACATTGGAATAATTTGTAAGAATGGTTGTTCACTTATTGACAATGTTTTTTTAGTTGAAGGTTTGCAACATAATTTGTTAAGTGTAAGTTAATTATGTAACAAAGGTAATAAAGTCACCTTTGACCCTAGAGAATCGGGTTACCACTTTGATAGATAAGAAGTAGTCTTTAAGGGTGAAAGGAGAGGCAATAGCTACTTATTTGACTTAGAAAATTTGGCTAACAAATCCTTCAAGTGTCTTATGTCTTCTAGCAATAAAGCATGACTTTGGCATAAAAGACTTGGTCATGCTATCACAAAGCTCCTATAAAGTCTATCTAAAGGAGAGCTAGTAAAAGGCATTCCCAACCTAAAATTCTCTAAGGACAAGACATGTGGACCTTACCATATGGGGAAGCAATACCAAACTTCCTTTAAAATAAATAATGTTGTAAGTACTTCTAGACCTCTTCAACTTATCCATATGGACTTAATTGGACCTACTAGGAATGCTAGTCTAGGTGAAAAGCATTATGCATTTGTCCTAGTTGATGATTACTCTAGGTTTACTTAGGGATCCTTTCTTGCTCATAAGAATGACACTTTTGATGCTTTTAAAAGTTTTTCAAAAATATTTCAAAATGAAAGCGGTTACTTCATTTTTTCTATTAGAAGTGACTATGGAAATGAATTTCAAAATGAATCTTTTGAAACTTATTACGTAGAGAATGAGATTTCTCACAATTTTTCTACTCCTAGAATACCACAACATAATAGTGTTATAGAAAGAAAAAAAATAGAACATTAGTGGAGATGGCTTAAACTATGCTCAATGAGTATTCTTTGCCTAATTACTTTTGGACCGAAGCCATCAATACTTCTTGTTATATTATTAATTGTGTTTTCAAAAGACCCATTATAAATAAAACTTCTTACAAGCTATGGAATGGTAGAAAATCTAACCTTTCATACCTTAAAGTTTTTTTGTGTAAATGTTACATTCTTAATACTAAGGACAACCTTGGAAGTTTTGATTCAAAAATAAATAAAGGCATTTTTTTGGGCTACTCTATCTCTAGCAAAGCCTATAGGGTATTCAATAAAAGTTATATGGTTGTTAAAGAGTAAATAAACATTATGTTTGATGAATCTAGTAAATTTGTTCTTGGGAAAGGTTCTCTTGTTGATAATCTTATAAGTGACTTTGAGAAGTTGGAGCTTGATTTAACTCTAAGAGAAATGGCAATTGATGTTGAGGATAATAAGTCATCATAAGAAGTTGAGGAATCTCAGCCATAACAAGTATAAAACCTAGCTCAAAAACTTCCTAAGGATTAGAGATTCTCTAAACAACACCCAAAGGATCTTATCATAGGTAAGACATCTAAGGAAGAAAGTACTAAATCTCAACTTCATGTTTTAGATAATAATCTTGTATTTGTTTCTCAATTTGAGCCAAAATCTATTTATGAGGCTCTTTATAATGAGAGTTAGGTGATTGCTATGCAAGAGGAACACAACTAATTTGAGAGAAACAAAGTTTGGGAACTTGTTCTTAGGCCTATGGAACACCCTGTTGTGAGATGCAAATAGGTGTTTAGGAATAAGTTAGATAAGTAAGGTTTTATTATAAGAAACAAAGCTAGATTGGTTGCAAAAGGTTACAACTAAGCGAAAGACATTTATTATGATGAAACCTTTGACCCTAAAGCAATATTAGAGGCCATTAGGATACTTTTAGCATTTGCATGTCATATAAATTTTAAACTTTTTCAAATGGATGTGAAGAGTGCATTTTTGAATGGTCTCATTAAAGAGGAAGTTTATGTTGAACAACCTCCTGCTTTGGAATCTCATGCTTTTTCAAATCATGTTTTCAAATTAACTAAAGATTGGTATGGTTTGAAATAAGCTCCAAGAGCCTAGTATGAAAGGCTTAGTTTATTTCTTTTACAAAATGATTTTGAAAAAGTTAAGGTTGATATAACTTTATTTATCAAAAGGCACAATAAAGATACACTCATTGTACAAATATATATTGATGATATTATATTTGATGTTACTATTGAATCTGTTTTTGAAGATTTTGCTAAGTGTATGACTAGAAAATTTGAGATGGGTATGATGGGTGAGCTCAAATTTTTTTCTTAGTCTTCAAATCAAGCAAATCAAATAGGGCATCTTCATCAACCAAACTAAGTACACAAAGGATCTACTCAAAAGGTTTGGCATGGATGGATGCAAAGTAGCAAAAACTCTAATAAGTGCAACTATTAAGCTTGACAAAGATGAATAGGGTAAGCCAATTGATGAAAAGAGGCATAGAGGTATTATTAGCTTTCTCCTCTAACTTACCGCATCTAGACCTGACATAATGTTTAGTATTTGCATATGTGTTAGGATCCAATCTTGCCTTAAGGAATCACATTTAAATGTTGTCAAAAGGATTTTTAAATATTTGCATGGCGCATTACATTTAGGATTATGGTACCCAAAGAATTCATCTTTTAGTCTTAGATATTTGAATGTGAATTATGTCGATAGTTTGTTAGATAGAAAGAGCACTTCTGAAACTTACCAATCCATAGATGACTTAGTCTTGTGGTTTAGCATAAAGCAATTTTTGGTTACCTTATCCATCTCCAAAGCAAAATATATGGCAGCGGGTTACTATTGCACCATGTTCTTTGGGTGAAACAACTTAAGGATTATGGCAAAGATGTTGATCACATTTATATCAAATGTGACAACATAAGTACAATAAATCTTTCAAAAAATCTCATTTGACATTCAAGAAGCAAATACATTAACGTTAGACATCATTTTCTTAAAGATCATATTTAAAATGGTAATGTGGTGTTAGAATTTATTGACACCAATCACCAAATTACTGACATTTTCACTAAACCTCTTAATTTAAAAAGGATAAACTTCATCAAAAGGGAATTAGGGATGCTAGATTGAAGCTCCCTAGGGTGAAAATTGATCTCACTTCATATTTTTTATTTTATTTGTCAATTTCAATTCATTGAATGACATGTTTAATAGTTATGTATGCTAAATGCTTCAGATGTGTTAATTTATTATGCAATTGTGCTTTATATGCCAATTTGCTTGAATTGAACATCATTACATTAAGTTGATCACATCTAGAAAGGCTAGTTCTTATTTCTCATTTTTTTTCATTTTGCCTTATAATCTGCAGTCGCTATTTATAAGTACTCCTCAAATTTCATGTCAACTCTCAATTCGTTGACGTGATTTTAGATCGCCACAACAAATTTTTTCAAAATTTAAATTTATTGATAATTGACTCCTTTGATTTTCGAGAAAATCTTATTTATTAATCATAAAATTCATAATTAGTCATTGCAACCAACTAGTAGCGATCGTAAGTTCTGGTAACTGTCATGGATTGATTGATTTAACTGTTAATCAGTGCCCACTCTTTATTTAATGCTTATGTTACCATTTCATTATCATTTTTGCTCAATTTTTTTGCTTATTTAAGCCATCCTAACACTCATCTATTCCATTTTTAACTTTTCTCTTCATCTATCATCATGTCCCTTCTCAACCCTTTCAAAACTCTTTCAACCTTCATGGTACCAAAGAAACTAACCATAACATAAAAGGAAAAGGGCATTGCCTAACCTCAAGGCCTTCCTCCCCTTCACCTTATGAAAGTGATAACTAAGGAAGAAAAAAGAGGAGTTTAAAGCCAATACCAATAAAATCATCCGAGCAAACAAAATCCCTTTCACCTTTCTCCTTGAATCTTTTTGAATCAAGTAAGAGATTCATACCTTTCTCTCTAACCTAGGCTAGAATGAATTCATATTCAAGGATGAACCAGGGTATGAAGAGATTGTCAAGGAGTTCATGTGCACTGTCACCTTAAGCAAAAGGGTTGAATCAAAAGTAGGTGCGTATGGATTAGTATTTAGGGCTTTTACGGACCCTTATTTCATAACCTTTGCCCAACTTTCTTCTCTTTTTTACCTTCAAGTTGGAGATAATATTCCTTTCATTATCTTTGCTCTTTATATAATCTATTCTGAATTTTGGTCAGAAATTTCTATTGAAACCAAATATGACCTTAAAACTTATCTAGCCAAATATATAAAGACCCTCACTAATGGGCTTCTTCATATAATCTTAACTTTCTTTATCAATGTTATGGGTGATGGGAATGAAAAAGTTTTCCAGAAAGACCTAGCATCTCTCTTTTGCCTTACTAAAAACAAGCAAATTCAAATAAGCATATACCTTGTGGATCAATTGATTCATATGAGTACAAAGCTTAAAAGCTAATTTCTTCTCCTTTCTATTGTCACTACCATATATAGGTTTATAAGAGCTCTAAATAAGGAAAATGAGAAATTCCTAACCAAAAAATACTTACCCTCTCAAAATTTCCTTAACTTCCCCTATTTGATTAATGCTAAGGCAATCCATCCTGATACTTATATGTATACCATGGGGTCTCTTAGGGCAAAGAAGTGAGAAACCACTCATGCTTTAAAAAGGAAAAGGTTTATGATAGAGGAAAGAGTCCAACCCATTCCATCTCCTAAGCCCAAAGCTAAACAAATATCTTTTTCCATCTCTCTCTTTCCATCAAAGAAGCTATACAAGGTGATAAAGATGCTTAAGAGAAGATTTCTTCTTATTTCTCACCACCACAGTGACTTAATAGATCTTTAAAAGAAGGTAGGTGTAACACCTTACCATATTCATGATTTTGAGGAATAGGAAGATACCCCACTAAAAGAAAATAATCAAGAAGAAGAAGAAGGAGATAAGGCACAAGGAGGAGGAGGTGAAGAAGTTAAAGATAGTGATGATGACATCTCTCTAACCCTCTAGTTTTTCTTACTTGGGCTTGTAATTCTTTTTGCGTTCTTTTTTTTTTTTTTTTGCCCTAAGTATGTGATCCAATAAGTTTTCTATTATTTGCTTAACTTTTATTTTGTATTTGTTTCATATTAATAAAAGTTGAATTTTTTATTCCCTCTATGGTTGTTCTTAATATTCTTTATTTTCATAACTTTATGTTTATCCTTATAATTACATTATCCTCTCTTTTTATCTTGACAAAGAGGGAAAGTGAACTTGCATGCTATAATTAAGGGGGAGTATACTTTAAGGGGAAGCAATTTCAATTAGTTTAATTACATTTCAAGTTTAGTTAGTATCTTAACAATTTTAAGTTGTTAAACATTAAAAACCATCTCAACTTCACACTTATGCATTTTGTATCCCTTCTAAAATCAATCTAAGTTGTTAAAATAAAAAAAAAGGGAGATTGTTAGAGTAGGTTGACCAAACCTAAGTCAAAACTCTCTTTTGATCTTAACAATATAGATTGATATGTTCTAACATCAATTTTAAGTGTTGATTTTGCAAACTTTTAGATAGATTTACATTAAAAGTTGAATAGGAGTCTAAGTCTCAAATATTATGAAAGACATCCTAATTTATGTTAGCGAACTTCAAATTCATTATCACTATCTTGCAAGAAGAATGGATGAAGTTGGGTTAGATGATTTTGCAGAGAAAATCGCAACCATGATCTTGCCAAGAAAGTGATGAAGATGAAACAGAAGAATGTGCAGTGGAAGTCGTGTCCATCCTCACGACCATGACTTTTGCATTTGCTTAAAGGGAATTAAGTCCTCAAACAGAACATGCCAAGTGTCCCAAAAAGCCATTGGTATATCAAAATTTGGGAGGGTGAAATGTTAGTCAAGACTGTAACTTGATGGAGTAACATTTCCTTGTCAAATAGAAGGATTCATGGTGGCCATCGCGTCCTAGAGAAAAATAAATCATGATCGTGACTTTTTTCTAGCTCAAAGAACATAATGACTATTTTTAATATAAAACTAATGATGTTGTGCCATGTGCACTAGCCGTTAGATATAAATGAGATTCTCTATCACAATTTGAGCAATTTTAGTGCAAGAAGAAGAATTTCGATCACAAATGACCAATCACAAACCTAAAATCCATTTGACAGACATTTAATAGAAGATCCACCCAACACAACTTGGAGAATTATAAATTGTTTTCTTTGTAACGTCTTATTGGTGGTTGTTGCCTATAAATACTCCACCAAATGGACTTGAATGTAAGCGAATGGAATTGATTATAGTTAAACTCTTGCAATTTTATTTCTTAACCTTTGTACATTTAATTCTTGTATGTGAGTTGTTATTGTTGGGTGTAAGCATTAAACACCAGTGTTTTTGGGTTTGAGAGTTAGTACAGTTGTAAAACTCTTATATAGGTTAAGTGTGAGCCTTTGGGAAAACATTTAAGAGCTTGTGTGTGAACTTTGAAACATAAATTGTAAGGTTATGTGAGAGCCATAAAACACAGTGTAAAAGTTTGGTGTGAGCTTGAAAACACCATTTAGTGAAAGTAGAATACCTAATTAAAAGAATTAGGGAGTGAGCGTAGGGTTCGTTAACACTGAAACCACTATAAAATCCTATGTCTTTAACTCCTCTCCTATATCTTCTATTTCGATCTCATCAAATCCTTCCCTCTAAATTATAAATTTTCTACCAATTCAATCCCCCTTTCTTGGTGCTTAAGGGCCAACAACAACTTTTGCACAAATTAGCCATTACAGAATACATGAGCCATCATCCTATTGCAAGGGCCATTCACGTAACCTTTTAAACTTATTTCGGTCGTTCTGATAGGTTGTTCACTAGCTACTAGGCCATTTAATCTTTCTATCTATTGCCCATTTTAGGGCCATTCATACAAGCCAATATATCAAAAGCCAAGTTGTTTCACCTTTCTATTTGAAGTTTTTTTTTTTTATTCTTAGTAAATGAGGCTATTCCACTAGGCCATTCTATGGAAAACTAGGCTATTCTACCTTTCTATCTAAACTTCTCCCTTTTTCTTATTAGTGAACAGGGTCATTTTATGGCAAACCAAGTCGTTCTACCTTTTTGTTTGAAATTTTCAATTTTTCTTCTTAATAAATAAGGCCATTCCACTAGGCTATGACAAGCTAAGCCATTCTACTTAGGCCACTTTTCTTTACTAGTTCTCTCCTTTTTGAATGACTATTTCATTTTTTGAACAAGCATTCCACAAATTGCACAAGCTATTCCATGTAATCACAATCTATTTTCAAGATCGTTCACTTTATGTTTAAGCCATTCCACTATTCCTTAAGCAATATATAGTTTTACTTCTTCTTGGATGTTTTGCCTTCTTCTTTAAAAGCATTTTTAGAGGTAAAACCTCCCTTGATTAAGCATGCCTTCCTCCTTAAGTGCTTTGCATCCATCTTTAAAAGCATTTAAGGGCATCAACATCCCTCCAAAGTCTTTAAGGTATTATAGGGCTAGGTGCTTAAAAATTTTGACTCTTCTTTGGACACATATCTAAAGTATTGTCCACTGGGAGTTAATATAACGCTATTAGTACAATCTACAAATAAAAAAAATACTTAATAAAAGGCTAAAACTTATTATTTTATTATCATATAGAATATTATTCAAACATGTGATTAAGACAAATGCTTTATTAATCTTGGCCACATGGTCCACATATAGAAAATGAGTTAAAACAATGTTTTATGTTTTTCCTTACTAATATTATTTGTCATGTTTATTAAACAAAATACATAAAATTTGAACATATAGTTTATTTATTGAAAGTAATAATGTCCACATACTCGTGATCCAAAAAATTTTAATACACCTCATAGTTCATCATGGCTAGTTTATTAGATTAAAAGATGAATTTCTTAATTAAAAATATATATAATAGTAGCTAAAGATATGTATGATATTTCGAACTTTGGTCTATTAGTGTTATTCCTATATTTATTAAATATATATTAATACTTATCAATAATTATGAAAATAAAATTGAAGATTGTGTTAAAGTACTTTTTACTTATATTAGTCATAATTGCAAGAAATTTGTTAAAGAACTTTAATTTTTACTATCAATTATCTCAATATAAGAAATTTGTATGAACATCAAATTTATCTATTTATTTGATGTTTGTTTATAAATAATTAGCATATAATTTATTTTTTAAGTTTTTATATATTTGTATTGTATACATATGTGGTATGAAATTTGTTTATTTTATTATATCTTTATTTATACTATATAAATAATTAACATATAATTTATTTATTTCAAATTTATATAAATTTTTTGTGAGAAAAAATTTGTATGAATTTGTACTATTTAAACGTGGGGTACATGATCTGTCTATTCTTCATTTTTTTTTTTTGTACCATATAATTAATAGGTCTATAATTTATCTATTTGAAATTTTTATAAATTTATGCTATATAAATATATGGTATAAGATTCACTTATTGCATTATAGTATCTATTTATGCCACACACATAATTTTTATTTAATTCATTTATAACATACAAATACTTATGCCACTTATTCACATGAACAATACACAGCTATGACTATGAGCAGCAACAGGCTAATAAGAGTTTTGCTATAAGCATGAGGTGTATATGACCATGGCAACAAACGATAATACATAGCCAAACAAGCCACTGTCCTCTTCACCTTTTGCTCTTAGCCTAGCTCCACAGTCTTTTTAGCGTATTACTCATGGAAGAAATAGCCCAAACCATCTACTATGAACTGGGAAGAGTGAATATAGGGTATTATGCCAACCTTAGGTTGAGAGAATTTAGAAACACGTGATTGGAAAAAGGAGAGATTTTATTTCTTTAAAACTTGTTCTTCCAAATTACAAAGCTTTTCTTTATATAGGGGAAAAGAGATACACTCATATCTAGAATGAGCTGTAAAGAGAAAGCACTCATAAAGTAAAGTGACTACTTTAGCTAAAGTAATCACATGGCTACAGTACAAAGCATATTCACATGGCTATAGTACAAAGAATAAAAGACAAACACATTAGGCTCTTTATGAGCTGTAAAGCAAACATTAAGAGGACACGGGACCCAGTCACTTGATGATTGGCTAATAAGGAGGAGATAGATTCATATTCTCATAGTCTTCTTCCCTATGGTGCTGCTCAATGAGCTCAATTTCATCCTTATCATGTTGGAGAGTCATGTAATAGTCATAGGGATCTTAAGAGTACTCATTAGGAGTATATCGTTCATCCATTAAGTCATCTTTGAGACTTGAGTAGTTTGGCATCCTTCCCTATTGTTCATTGGCTATCTTGAGACTCTTATGGTACTGTGATGATAACGTATCCCATGGTGCTTCTTATGAGAGAGAGGCCATATTTCTTTTGGGAAAATTTTTTTTTGTCCACAAATGTATCTTTGAAACTCTCAGAATTCTTCATGGTGTTCTAGGGCATCTAACCATAAAGAGAACTGTTATTCTTTATAAATGTGAAAATGAGACATAACCCTGGGAGTATTACCAGTAGAACCTACAAAATAAGGTATGTGGAATGTGTAGACAATTCATTTACTAAGAATCATTTGTGGCTCACATTTGTCAAATTTGGCCTTGAGAGTATCAATCCATCGATCAACTAGTTAAAACCATTCATGGAAAGTGATCAAATGAGGATTGTACCAAATTCCTTTTTTTAGATCAATCAGATAGGACCATAGATGATAGGGCCTGATTTTTATAACAATTGTGTAAAGATGACAAAAGTACCTTAGGAAGATGAGAAATTCTTTTGGACATGTCCAACCACCACTATTGCATGAAGTGAAATCCATAAATGTATAGGCCTTCAAGAAGGGATAAGAAGGATAAAAGCGTAATATCTCCATGGAAATTGGTCCACAAGTCCTTAGGAGAGTGGTTTGGTATAAAAATAGTTGTTATAGGGCAAGCTTGTAGATTTTGGAATAGCTTGTAGGCATTTTGACTTCAGAAGGAACTCCTGCTCTCAGGAATTGTTCATTGAAAGAGCCAAGGCTAAAGGATGGAGCAGTGTTTGAGGATAAAGAGAAGGAAGCCATGAAGATCAAAGAATAAGACTGTTGCCTTGCTATGAGAGAAACGATTTGAGGTCTTGATAGCAAATCAAGGATGAGATTTACTTTCCCTTTTTATATGCTGGACATCAAAACTGTATCGATTAAATCAGTCTTTCCACCTAAGCAACTGAGGGTGAGAATTCATTTTTCCTTTGAATTCAAGCATGCATGGAAAGGAAGAACAATCCATAAGGACTGTGAAGTGGTGTCCAATCAAGTGAAATTCAAATTTCTTTATCCCATTTTTAACAGCAAGAATCTCTTTGAATGTGGAGTGATAATGTTGTTTTGCTGGACTAAATGCTCCACTAGCATGTGCACAGATTCTTTTTTTTTCTTGTCCTTTTCTTCCAATAAAATGGCTCCCCAATAGTTATCACTTGCATCAGTTTGCAATATCCGCTTTCTGGTGGAAGGAATCTAAATAGGTGGCAGATTTTGCATCACTGCTTTAAGATTTTTGACAGCTTATGTGTGACATGCAGTCCATGATGGGGCATTTTTTTTAATAAAAGTTGCAAACGACGTGCATGAGATGTAAAGTGTGGGACAAAGTCCCTAAGGTAATTGGCAATTCCCAAGAACTGTTGGATCTGCTTTTGGGAAAGATTTTCATCTGGAAATTTTAATAGTTCTACTCCAATATATGGGCCCAGCCAGTATTATCCATTTTTTAAATTTATGCCCAAAAACTCAATTTTAGTATTGGTTATCTGCATCTTGGATTAAGAAAGCATGATACCATATCTTTTGGTGAGTGTTGTGAACTGCTATAAAAGCTCTTGATATGACTCCATTGTGAGTAAGAAAAGGAGAACATCATCAATATAGATAAGAGCACAATAGAGCAAAGTCTCGTGATACGTATCATGGCCTGTTGAAATAAAGAAGGGGCCACCTTTAACCCAAATGGCATAACCGTCCACTGGTAGTGTTAGTTTGCAATACAAAATGTTATTTTGGGTCTATCTTTTGCCTTGATTCCTAGCTGCTAGAAACTTGCTTTGAGATCAAACTTTGAGAAAACTTTTCCCTGTGAAAGATGAACAAACAATGAAGAAATCTTTGGAAGGGGAAATTTATCATCTTTTAGAAAAATGGTTAAGTGGTTGATAGTTTATGACTAATCCCTTTTTTCCTCAGGTTTGTTCAGATCTTTTGTAAACATAAAAGGCTTAACAAGCCTAACTAGAATTGGTAGGTTCTATTAAACCTTGGGTCAACAGATCTAAACATTTTTTATAGGCTAGAGCTAGGTCATCAGGGTTCATGCCCGGATGGGTTGCCTTAGTTGGATTAATATCCTCACTAAGTTTGAACGACAGACTTATGAAAAAGTCAGGATTTTTCCAAAGTGGGTTTAGATTTTTAGTAAGGAACTTCGTATGACTGTTTGCACAGTAGTGGGTTTGTAGTTCTTGGATAATATTGGAAAGGCTAGATGGTATTTGGGCCGTAAGGAAGTCCATCATGAAAAGGGATGAGACCTTAGTAAAAGGCTGAAAGTAGCCTTTGTACTTTAGGCCCATGGGCAAGATTCTGAGCTTTGTCATTTTCTAATATAAGTTAAACCCAATGACCAGATCTTTATTGGGTAAAGAAGAGCCTAAAAAATGAGAGTGAACATGGCAGTCTGGAAAGAACTGTACAGTAATAGGCTTTTTTGTGATGAGGCTTGTATGAAAAACCTGGCCATTTGCAGTCAGGAAATACCTCTTATGGAGCTTCCAATATTTGGAAGAGAGAACCTTTAGATTCATCATGGAAAGATGAGCCCCGGTATCTATGAAGGCCACAACCTTTATAGGCTTAACATATTTTTCTGGCAAGACTTGGACATATGCTAGAGGCACCGGATGGGCTTCTATTGATCCACTTGTTGGAAGGCCCATTAATGGTGTTATCTCATGGCTATGGGGAAATCTTTAGAAATCTCCTTCTTAATCGGATGAGGATTGATCTTGAATGGCAAAAACTGTTTCTGGAGAGGCTTCATCTTCAATTGAGAACAAAGACTCAACATCAGCATCTTGAAGATCAAGCTCTGTAGAGATTTATATATGTTGTATCATTTTTTAGGCCTGTTGTTTTCTATTAGGACAATTGAGAAATGCCCCTTTTGGCCATAGAGAAAACATCTATTAGACTTTCTATGTCCTATGTATTTTTTCCTTCTAAAGAATCTCTATTTTCTTTTATGATCACCCAAGCTCATTTGCTTGGATTGTTTAACCTGGAAGAACTGTTTTTTCTTCTTGATTGAATAATCACATGACCCATGATCTTCCTTAGGACATTTGATAAAAAGGTCTGCTCTTCTACAGGACTTCTTGAATGATGGATTTTTTTGTCTATCCATCATTTGCGTGATTATCTTCCTTTCGTTGCAGAGTTTCTCCAAGCCTTACATCATTAAGTGATACATTTCTCCAAAAGTGAGATCATTACCTAATTTCTCCTTCTGTCTAATGATCTGGTGCATTGCATTAGAGAAACGTTCTAGTAGAGATGTCATAAATGCTTCTTTTAAATCAGGACTAGCCCAACCACCCAACTGATAGTACCGTTTTGACATCCTTTGGTAATAGAGATCAAGATCCCTTTTTACCCATGAACAACACTGCATGTTAAAGAATTCTCTCCGAATGATGTGTATTGCTTCTTAGGGTTTACCCACAAATTCACCATACAATATGCCGCGAAATTCTGTAACTCTAGGGGATTGAACTAAATGAAGCTTAAAATATTCATCCAAAGCTACATACCAGTCCTGGATTTGACCAGCGATTCTTGTCACAAATTCTTCAAGGACTTATCAAATCTAAGCTCCTGTTTCTTTATTTGCGAGTCAATCCATGCTCAAAACTCTTGAAATTTGTCTCTATACAGAACTGAAGTAATGTTATCCAAAGTGAACCATGGCCCATTATTGGAATGAGAAGTTCTTTCTAGTTGAGGTTGACTCGTATCCATTTCATCAAAAGGATCTACAGTATATGGTGGATTAGTAGATGACTCTTTTTGGAGCTAATTCTTCATTAAAACTATCTTCTAAAAAGAAGTCTATTGAGTCATGCGATCAGAATCTGTTTGAAAAGGAGAAGGGTTTTTAGTTGCCATTTGGAGGGAGTTGAGAAAGGCTTAAGCCTTTTCTAGGTAAGATGCAATTGGGTTCATCATATTAGCACTTGGTGGTGTTGGAGTTTTTAGGTCAGGTTTTTTAACTGATTCGTTTGTGGCAGTGGTTTTCATGGAGGCATCCGATTCCATTGGAAATTTTGCTGACCTAATTTTTTTGTGAAAAAGATCAGCAGAAAGACCCATTAACTCTTATTCGTATGTTGTTGGTATTCGGAGAACAAGAGATTTAGTTTGGTAGACAGGTGGAAGAGGTAGGCTAAAAGGATCTGTATAGGTTTATTTGTTTAAATTTTGTGAGTATTAAAGGTCCTTCTCAATTCTCTGTATCTGGCCTTTTAGTCGTTGGATCTCTACAGCTTTTTGCCTGATTTCTTTTGCATGCGCCCTCTGATCAATAAGACTCATTACTTCTTTATACTTTGTCTCTACTTGTGCCTGCAGTCTAATCATTAGTTCATACGTATCCTTTTGATGCTTAATAAGTCGTTCTTCTACCTTCTGTACCTACAGAGAAACTTTGTCAACTTTGGACTCGATATTCTTAAGAATTTGATTATGAGCTTATGCATTACTAGTTTGCCAGTTTAAGACTGCTTCTGCTGAGGTAACACTCAAAGGTTGTCCTTTTGAGTTTGTCCCTGTAGGATTCTTAATTTGAGGCAAGGTCCTTATTTGGGTGTTCAAGTTTGTCTGATCATGTAGTGGTGGAAAATCTTCATATAAAAAGGAAGGCTGAAATGGTTGATACATACAAACTTGAGGAAAGATTGCAGGTATAGGTGTTTCAATGTTTAGGTGTTGTAGGGACTATTTAGAACAAGGTAATGAAGGTGGTTTAGGTAGTGGTCTGTAAGGAGGAACATTTTGGGTATTAGATGTTGGTAAAGGTTTAATAGGATCAAGACCATATTTAACAACATAGTCATATTTTCCAGAGGGATCTTCGAGTAATCCTACTAAAGGATCACCATCTTCATATCTTTTTCTTAACTCTTTCTTTGAACATTTGCCTTTCTTCTTCTTTTTTCCTTCTTCTTCATCTACCCAGTCATAAAGACAATCATCGCAGCTGCAATTATCGAAGAATCAATTACCATCCCTCTCAAAGGGATAAATAGGTTTACCATCCATTTGGAAGTAAACTACTAGCATGCCTATTTCTAGCTCATAAGGAGTCATCATAAACTAGGTTATGAAGACTGTACCGCCTCCTAAAGGCAATGATCTTTCGAACCTTGTTTCTATAGTTCCATCAGCATGTCTATAGTAAACAGGCTCAATTGACTAAACTGTCAGAGCACTTTCGTGTATCTTTTCATAACTAGTGACCCATTTCTCCAGCAACAGCTTGATCAGTTCTTCCCTAGTGATTTGTCTAGGGATGTGTATGCAGATCGGGGCATTTTGGGTATCTACCATAATGAGTAAAACATCGTTTTCATGTGGCAGAGACAAATCCAGTGAATGATTCTGGATTTTGTAGATCATTTAATAGTGGAGAGTGGCTATTGTAGCAGATGAAACTTGAGGTACTCCAACTATCTAGATCTAGACCTTAAGGACATTGAGGACATGTGGATCTCGTAAGAACAGGTTGAAGTTAGGATAGAAAGTGAATATTATTGATCCTGCATTCAATGATGTGTCTACAGTGCCTATTACAACATGTTGCTACTGGATGTACCTATTGTCCAAGAGTGCTATCCTATCAAAAATAGGAAGCCCTTTTCGCCCATGGTAGCTTACTGCAAGTCTTATGGCTCCAAAATGGATATAAGTGTATCCTTGAGTCAACCATTGCTAGATGAACTATTGAGGAATTTCTAGGGTTATAAATTGTTCTTGCCCAGTAGCTTGAATAGGACATTGATCAAAGCTAGAGGATTGGATATATTCTTTTACAGTCTTGGGTGAAGGTTTGATGAGAAATCTGATAGATCTGGTCCAAGTGTTTTTGTTTCTGTGAAAAGCATCATAAGGGTTGAGAAAGGGCAGGCTGGTTTCTTGGATTTTTTGGTTATTAGGGATGTAACTAAGTTCATAAAGAAAATCTATCTTAGATGAACTTGATCGTCTAAAGGTTGGTGGTGGAGGAATAGTAACTATTAAAGGTGTAGTAAAAACTTTATGTCTTATAAATGACTAATTTGTTCCATAAAAAAAATAACTTTACTAACTAGAATAAGTAATTAAACTATGAGAAATAAAATTAGTAAACAAGAATACACGATGTGTAAAATAACAAATGTCTCACTATCTCAAAAATCTCTAATGTTACCTCCTCTTTTTTATAGATATACATAATAAAATTGGTTCATTGATATTAATTAATTTGATTAATTTTTATGAAGTCCATTTAAGACTTAAAACCGAGAAGAAAATAAACTGATAGAGATATTATCTGGATCGAAAAATTATGTTAGATGGTTTATAAAATTTATGGTAAATGAATCCATAAAACTAGATGATATATAATCAAAATCTCTTGTTTTTGTAAATCAACATAATTAAACAAGTTCATTGGTATTAATGAATTTGATTGATTTTTTTGAAGTCCATTTAAGACTTGAAGCTGAGAAGAAAATAATTGATAGAGATATCGTGTGGATCAAAATATTATGTTAGATGGTTTATAAAATTGGTAGTAAATGAGTACGAAAAAGCTAGATGATATATAATCAATATCTTGATGTACAAGATGATTGCTAGACATAATTGTGTCATTATCTATATAAAAGTTTGTAAGCATCAGATTTTAGGCTCTAGGATGCAAGTACAATGATGAAAACTATTGGATTTACTCCCAAGAAAGCAAGGAAAAGTTACAAAGGAAAGGGTCATAGCCTAAGGTAGCCTTAGATCAAACCCAAGCCAATCCCAAAGCCCAACAAGCCCAAAACTAAAAATCATCTAGCCACCTTCTGGATGGTTGTACAGCCAAGGTTGGAATCCTAACCAACAAAAGGTTTTGGAAACTTAACCCTTGTTAAGTACTTGGTTGTATAACCAATTTCTCAGTTGTACAAACAACTTTAAAACTCTAGTTCTAGAATATTCTTGGCTTTTGTTTGTTGTGGGTTAAGGATAGAATGAAACCAAAGCTATTCCAATGTTGTTATACCCATCTTACTCTATAAATATCCCCTATTTTGAAGGGAGGAGAGACTTGAAAACTCTAATGCTACTCTATTGAAATCTTCACCCAAACCATCCTAATATATAGAAATCAAACATTCTACCGATTAACACAAAGATCTAAGGTAGTTCTAAGACATTTGTTACTTGAATACACACCCATACCTTTACATTTTGGAGGATTAATCAATCATAGTGCCTCTAAGGTAAGGTAACAAGTCAAAAGCATCCTAGTGTTCCTTTAACTTTTCTTCTTCTCCTTTTTTTTTTCTTTTTCTTTATTAAAAGCCTGTTCTAAATGAGTTATTTAGACCTATTATGGTATATACAAACCACTGAGAAGGTTGTACAAACCACTTATCAGTCTGTGTTGCAAATTCTTCTTCTTCTCCATTCAACTCCTCCTTTCTCTAAGGTTTATTATGGGTATCTTATGAGCTCTATTGATAGAATAAGGAGGCAGATTTTATGACTTAAGACCCCTATTTATCCAAATAATAAGATGTTAATCAAGTCTTGGATTGCATTTCATGATTTTTCATGCTTCAAACTTCTTCTTTATGTTTCATGTCTTTGTGTGTGTGATACTTTTTCTTTTGGCATTATTTTGGCTATCACTAAAAGAGGGATTTATCATCCCTATGACCTTAAAAGCCTTGTGATCTTTTTCTTTTATTATTGTTATGCCCCAACCACTGTCACTTATAGGAATTCTTTTAGTATATAATTTTAGATTAGGAATTTCTCTAGTTTTCTTAAGCATTTTACTTTAGAATAAGCTCATTTATGTCTCTTTTATACTTTCATAGGAAATTCCCATAAAAGGAGTTTAAATATAGTTTTCCAATAGTGTCGAATGGGATATTCCTTAGCCCATGTGTTGGAACATACAAGGATACATAATTAACCGATTAACATATCAAAATTGTATAAGCAGTTAAATGCATGGACAGTTGCATGATCGATGCATCGAGTCAAACAAATCAGCTAGAATGGAATTGTAAAATGCAAAAGGAAGGTTTCTTTTAAGAACTAAGAAGACTTAATAGGATATTCATCTTGAGCGGCAAGAGGTAGTTCTAGAGCGAGAATTTTAGATCTATCATCTACTCCAAATTTGTGACAGAATTTGGGAGATTTTAAAGAGTTTTTTTTAGTATTCATTATTTTAGGGCAAGATTGTTCTTTAGGATTTTCTTCTTCTAATTTTAATGAATTTCTTTAATTTTGTTTCTTCTTCTTATCTTAGGATGAATTAATTTTCTATTTTAGGGATTAGGGCGAAAGCCCAACATTTTTCATGATTATATAGGGAGATTTTTGTTTCAATGGTGTTGGATTTCTTGATTTAATGTGTTTGAGCTTTAATGAATTAAGTGTATGAAGACCATATATATTTAAGGGTTGAGATCCTCGATCAAGAAGCAAAAGTGAAAGTCTAGGGTTAGTCATAACACATTAAACTAGAGAATTAATACCATGATAGCAGGATTAGTCTCTAGAGATGTTTAAGAATATTCATAAAACCTAATACATTATTATTAACTTTTGTGACCATAAGAGCAGGTATAATATCAGTAGTAATAGACTCAATTATGCTTGCGAGAGATTATTAAGTGAATAAGAAATCTGTCTTCATAGATAATATTGGACTAAATGGCAATAAAGCAACCCAAGAGGGGGATTGGGTTGTGAACAAGAACAAACACAACTAAATATTATGAAAACTACAAACAAAAATCGAACACATAGTTTTTATAATGGTTGGACAACTTAGCCACTCCACATCCTAAGTTGTCACTTAGGCCTATCTATTCTTTTTCAAGCTCAAGAGCAAAACCTTTCTTTTCTAGGCTAATGAAGAACCTTTCCTTTTATAGGCTCAGGAATAACCTTTCCTTTTTCATGCTCAAAAATAACCTTTCCTCTTTCAGGCTCAATAATAACTTACCCCTTAGTATTTTACTAGGCACAATACCAATCTTTACAACTACTAGCATGAAAAGATCTAAGCAGTGTCTATGCCTCTCAAATCAGACAACTAATACATAATTAATGCTTAAGAAAAATCTACTCTAAAAAAAAGTAATAAAAATAAACCTTACTCTACCCAAAATATAAGCAACGTTTAAAAAGGATTGCATAAATAATTATAAGGAGTTACAAAGATGTTCATAAATGATTTCTAGCCTTTTCTCCAACCTTTCAAAACTCCAAAAATGCTCTTTATACAACCAAGCTCCAAAACTAGTTGTTGGAATAATTGATATTGTGTCTGACAGCTTTTCTGCAAACTAGCTATTAGAGGTGACAACAACCATTATTCTTCATCAACATTTATTGAACTTGTAACAATAACTTCCAATGCCTATTGAATGTCTTTCAATGCTCATTGGCTTTGACTACAGCACCTATTGCAGAAAAAATAATATTCGTTATTCATTTTCAGAAAGCTTGAACTTTGCGCTCTATTTTTTAAACTTTGCACGGTTGCTTTCCATGCCCGTTGATCAATTCGCAATGCCCATTAAAAACTTCTTCAATGCCTGTTGAGAAGGGCCAATGCCATTTTGAGTTTTAAAAGCTTCAGCTCAAGTTTGGACACTTTTTTCATACCTGTTATGAATCTGTAATGTTTATTACCAGCTCAGATTAATGCCCGTGGTGAGGTCTAGCACAGCTTAACCTAGAGTACTTCTCTAACACTTGTTACGAAGGGATAATGCCTATTATACAATCCAGAAGTCTTTGGCAAAAGAGTAGCATCCAATCAATGTCCATTGCTCAGCCTTCAATGCCCATTGAATGGTCTAATGCCAAGTTGAGAGATGTTTAATGCCCGTTGAATTTGCATAATGCCTGTTGAACTTATTATGGCCTTTTAACATTTGTTAGGACTTGGGTTCACATGTTCTCTAAACATACTCCCCCTAGCATTTAGAATAATCTCCCCTTTTAACATTCGTTGGATATATTCAAAGCATCAAACAAGCACTAAAGTATAAACATAAGAACTTCTTTTGGTTTTGTTATATTTTTGTTACCATTCAACCCCATAATTTTGTTATCATTCAACCCCATAATTTTGTTATCATTCAAAACACATCATTCAAAGTAGAGGAGTGAGTCCAATGCCTTGGGGTTAAATGTTCTTTAAACATTCTTCCTTTAACATTCACAACAATCTCCCCCTTTTGAATGATGATAAAATGAAGATGCTTTGATACCAAAAATACAAAACTCATACACATAAAGGATACCAAATGTTGAAACACAAAAGTACAAGGAAGATACCAACCAAAATGCATACCAATCAAAATATCCATACAAGGTTTGATACCAATTCAACATAAGGTGTGATACCAATTATTGGAATATCCACATGAGGCTTGATAGAAAGTATGCTACTTAACAAGCCACATATGATATTAAATGTTGTAACATATAAGATACCAAATGTTAGATATCAAACACATAAAAGATACCAACTGTTAGGCCATGCATATAAGTGATACTAAACAAAGCAATTAAATGATCAAATCAAAGCATCTAAAACTTCACCCGCTTTTTGTCATGACAAAAATACATATAAAAATTCTCCTTTAAAAAAAATGTTCTTCTTACAATCATACAAGCATTCTTTTCCTAAAATCTAAACCAAATTCCTTAAAGAAAAGCAAACATGATGATACCAAAAATACATAACAAATAGCAAAGGAAAAATCCTCTTATCTTTCTACTTCCTTCTAACAAATCACCCATGATATTCAAACACAAATTCAGTTGACATAACTTTAGGTTACATGTTCTCTTCATAAATTGAGGAAGCAAGAAAGGAAGGATAATTGCTAGAGATTCCTAAGCTAAAACTCTAAACTGATACCAAAGTTGGTTCATAAAGCAAACTCCCCCTCAACAAAAGCATGTTGATTAAAAATAAAAGCAAGGATAGAGATACATTATAGTTAATGATACCAATTGTTATGTTTTCCAAAAATACAATTCTTTTTTAAAAACTTTAGTGCTTTTTAAATTCTACAGTTTCAATTTTGATTCTCCATATTAAGCAGAGGGTGAGGAGCTTTCAAATCTACAGAATTAAACTTTCTTTGGCATCCTTTTTTTTTAGGTCCTTTAGGGTTAGCAACATAAATTTGCTCATCTTTCAACCTAGCATAGCAAAAGTATGCTTTATGGCCAAAATTTCCATAATAAAAGTAGTGTTAAATGAATGCTTTTTTTAGCTCTTGTGGGGAGCATAAGGAAGGTGGCATCCTAAAAGATTAGCGCTTAAAACATGAAGGAACCCTTGCATTCTTGACATGTTTAGTTCCATAAATAAAGGCATGATTTGCCTTTAGCCTTTGAGAGCGAGGGTGAGTGCAATTATGATTATGCACATGTGATTTAGATAAAGGTGAGGGAGCTCTAACTTTGGTAGAATCTCCCACAAATTTTGTCATAAAAGTGAAAGGTTCAGAATGATTAAAGTCTAAGCCATGTCTAACTTTTGAAGTCATTTAAGAGCCTAAAATAAGATCAAATTTCTTTATTCTTTTTGTAAAAAAGGCAAGTGAATCCTTTAAAGTTGAGACCTCGTTCATGAGACTCTAATTTTGAAAAGGCAACATTTAATAAAAATTTCTTTTCTTAGTTCAAAGCATTATTTTCTTTTTATGAAAGCTCAAAACTTTTCTTTAGTCCTACTAATTCAGTTTACAAGATTTTGTTTCTTTCAAAACTTTTATCAAGATTATTACTAGTTAATTTTAGGGCCTCAATAAGATTTTTAACAGTGAACATGTCTTCTAACTCTTGATCATCCTCATCTAAATCACTACTAAGAGAGTTAGGACATACTTATTTTGAAGAGCTCTCCTCTAAAGCCATGAGGAAGAGATTGGTACTCTCCCTTCTTCCCATCCTTGGTTCTTTTTCTTCCTTACTTGGTTCAGATGCACTAGAGTCATCTCGAGTGGCTTTATAAGCTTTCTTCTTCTCCTTAACTCTTGCTTTTACGAAATTTGCTTTCATATGGCAAAGTCTTCCACATCCAAAACATTTAAAGTGCTCAAGCTTGCCTTTGCTCTTCTTTTTTGACATTCTTTTAAATTTATTTGTCATAAACGTTATCTACTCTTCATCCAGCTCTTTGTCATATGAGCTAAGATATTTGGAGGTAGCTTTGAGAGCTATTCCAATCTTCTTCTTATTTGTATCCTAAGATGTGGGTGGAGCTTCTCTATTCAAGTTCATCTCATAGTCAATGAGATTTTCTAGCAGCTCATCAAGTGGCATAGTCTTCAAGTCTTTTGAGTCTTTGAGAGAGGTGACCTTGCTAAGCGACTCCTTAGGTTGACACCTCAAAACTTTCTTTACAAGTTTCTCATTAATGAATGTTTTTCCAAGAGCCTTCATTTCTCCTACAATCTCAATGAATCGATCATACATTCTTGAGATTATTTCATCAGGTTCCATAAGAAGGTTTCATACTAACAAATAAGGGTCTCCATTTTATTTTCTTTGACTTGATTTGTTCTCCCAAATTTCCTTGGCAGTTGACTTCATGCTCACCTTATTGTACTCACTTCTGCTTAAGGCATAAAAGAGCCTGTGAATGGCTTTGTCATTATCAGCAACTTGCCTTTTTTTTTTCTCAAACATCTCATCAATACCCTTTTCTATTTGTGTCCTATAGGTAAGTATTTTTATTAGAGTTTACGGACCTTTCTCCATAATTCTCCATAACTCAATGGATTCAAACTTGAGAAACTAATACTCTTCCAATATTGGTAGTCTATTCCATTAAAAAATGGAGATCTCACCACTAATCATCCTTCTGGTCCATGCTCATTGTAGACTTTCGTGATCATCTCCCTCTTGCACTTAAGCTTTAAAAGAGGTTAAGCTCTGATACCAAATGTTAAACTGAGTGGCAATAAGGCAACCTAAGAGGGGGGTGAATTGGGTTGGGTTGTGAACAAAAACAAAAACACAAACAAATATTGCAAATGCTACAAACAGAAATGAAACATAGAGTTTTTATAGTGGTTTGACAACTTGTCTACTCCACTCCCCAATTTTTCACTTATGCTTATTTATTCTTTTTCAGGCTAAAAAGCAAAACCTTTCCTTTTTTGGGCTAAGAAAGAACCTTCCATTTTACAAGCTCAAGAATAACATTTCCTTTTTAAGGCTTAGGGAGAACCTACCCCTTTGTATTTTACTAGGCACAATACCAACCTTTACAACCACTAGCAAGGAAAGATCCAAGTAGTGTTCATGCCTCTCAAATTAAGTAGCTAATACAAAATTAGTGCTCAAGAAAAAATTGCTCTAAAAAATATAATAAAAACAAACCTTACTCTATCCAAAATACAAGTAAAACCCTAGAAAGGTTTACACAAATAGTTACAAGGAGTTACAAAGGTGTTCATAATGATTTCTAGCCTTTTTATAACCTTTCTAAACTCCAAAAATGCTCTTTATATAGCCAAGCTCTAAAACTAATCGTTGGAATAATTGATGTTATGTATGATAACTTTTTTGTAAAACTAGTCGTTAAAGATGATAATACCCATTATTCTTCATCAACACCCTTTGAACTTGTAACGGTATCTTCCAATGCTTATTGAATGTCTTTCAACTCCCATTAGCTTTGATTATAGCACTTCTTAGAGAAAGAACAATGTTCGTTGTTTATTTCTAGAAAGCTTAAACTTCGTGCTATATTTTTCAAACTTCACAGAGTTGTTTTTCATGCCAGTTGAGCAATTCGCAATGCCCATTGGAAACTCCTTCAATGCTTGTTAAGAAGGACCAGTGCCTATTTTGAATTCCAAAAGCTTTAGCTTAGGCTTCGATACTTTTTTCACGCCTATTGCAAATTTGCAACATCTATTGCTAACTCAGATCAATGCCCATTGTGAAACTTCAATGCCCATGGCAAGGTCCAGCACAGCTCAACCTAGAGTACTTCTCCAATGCCCATTACAAAAGGATAATGCCCATTGTGATGTTTAGAAGACTTTGGTCAAAGAGCAACATCTAGTTAATATCCATTGCCCTTCAATGCCCATTGAATGGTCTAACACTCATTATAAGATGTTCACTACCTGTTGAATTTGCATAACACCAATTGAACATGTTCTGGCCCTTTAATATTTGTCAAAACTTGGGTTCACATGTTCTCCAAACATTCTCTCCTAGCATTTAGAACAATCTCCCCTTTTAACTTTCATTATATTTGTTCAAAACATCAAACAAACTTTAAAGTACAAACATAAAAACTTCTCTTAGTTTTGTTATAGTTTTGTTATCATTCAAAACACATCATTAAAAGTAGAGGAGTGAGTCCAATGTCTTGGGGTTACATGTTCTCCAAACATTCTTCCCTTAGTATTCACAACAGATAATCCATTCACTTAAGAAATGAATTCTTTTTGTAACTATGAAAAGTGTTATGGTATAACTCAAATTCCATAGAGATAAATTATATAAGCGTTTTCTTCCATTTGTTTTCTATTTCCTATTTATTTTGGAATTTTTTAGATTTTAGATTAAATATTCTTTCATTATCTAGTTGCTAGATAATAAAAAATTTTAGTTCTTTGGTATTTGTGAAATTTAATCCTTGTGGGAATGATCTCTACTCTTCATTATATTACTTGAAGTGATTTATGCACTTACAAGATTTTTACACACAATAAGTTTTTGGCACCCTTGTAGGAGGATTGATTTTTCACAATATCAATTTTACTGAAGATTTTTATTAATATAATATTCAATTTTGCATTCTTAATAATTTAGTGAGACTAATTTGGTTTATTTTGTTGATAGGCAAAACCCCTAATGTGTGCAATGTTTGAGTCTCAAACTAATTAAATTTGATCTTAAAATTGAATGCACATTTCATATTCAAAGGCAAATCCAAAAACATAAAACGAGTTTACTTACGGATACAATGGCTGATGAAAGAAGACCAAGAGTTTTACGAGAATTCACCATGCCACAGACCAAGGAAGCTCAGTCTAGCATTGCAAAACTCTTCATTGCAATCAATAATTTTGAATCAAATCAACAATTATCCAAATGGTGCAGGAAAACATGTTTAGGGTGAAGCTATTGAGGATCTGAGTGCACATATCATAAATTTCTTGGAAATATGCACAACCTTTAAGATTAATAAGGCACCCAATAATGTTGTTAGATTATTATTATTTCCTTTTTCATTGAGAGACAACTCTATGCCACCTAACTTTTTTGCCACCTGGGAGGATCTATCTAAAAATTTCTTGGCAAAATATTTTCCATTGGGCAAGACTGCATAATTGAGGCACGTAATTGTAAGCTTTTAGCACGAGCTAGGTGAGACATTATATCAAGCATAGAAAATATTTAAAGAGTTACAAAGAAGATGCCCAAATCATGGCTCGCTGGATTGGTTTATAGTCCAAACATTCTATAACGGACTTAACCATTCAATATGTATTATAATAGATGTCGTAATGGGAGGTGCACTCATGGGGAAATCAATAAACGATGCTTATTATTTGTTAGAAAAGATGGCCTCAAACAACTACTGATGGGTAAGTGAAAGAGGGCTCTACAAAAGAGTTGCAAGTATTCATGATATTGATGCCTATATTATGCTAATTTCTAAAGTGGATGTTTTTGCAAAGAAACTTGATGGGGTGAGTGTGCATGCTATTATCACACTAATAATGAGTTATGAATGGTGTGGCTAAGGACACTTGAGTATTGAATGATAAATGGCAGATCCATTTGTCCAAAACTCTACTAAGCATGTGCAATACGTGTCTAACTTTAACAAGCAACCCCATAATCCATATTCCAACACCTATAATCCTAGGTGTAGGAATCATTCCAATTTCTCATGAAACAACCAAGCTAATCAAGCCAAACCCTTACATCCTCCTAGTTTTCCTCAAAGGCAATAAGGTGGTGTACCTATGGGCTAACATAATCAATAAGAGGAGAAATAACCTTGGGACTTGCAAAAATTCTTGATTAAGAAGTTTAAAAGGTAGAGACCAAGCTAGATAAGATAGATAAGCTTGAGTTAAGGATAAACCAAATAGAATAACACAACTGGAATTTGGAGATGCAAATTAGGCAACTGACAAATAATTTTGATGCTAGAACACAAGGTTCATTACCAAGCAAGATTGAAATCAACCCAAGAGAGCAATGTAACTTTAAGGAATGGCATAGAGATACCCAATCCCCCATGCAAGGTCAAGGGTGAAATTAAGAAGGCAGCCCTAAAACTATGAAAAATTCCTGAAAATCCTGGGATTTCAGAGCCATAAAATGAAGGGGTAAAATCAACTTTTAGTTTGGATAATGATCATAAGGTGGAAGAAGCCAAAGAGGATAAAGGAAGTAAGCCTCCATTGATGAAACCATATGTTCCATCTGTTCCTTTCCTTTAAAGACTTCAAAAACAAAAGCTAGATAAGTAATATGCCAAGTTTTTAAAGATGTTCAAGTAATTTATATCAATATTACATTTGTCTAGGCTTTGGCGTTAATGCCTATATATGCAAAATTCCTTAAGGATCTTTTGTCTAATAAGAGAAAATTGAAACAATTTGAGATGATAACCCTTTGAAGGAGTGCAATACCATAATTCAAAATAAGCTTCCACCTAAACTTAAAGATCCAATGAGTTTTTTCATTCCTTGTCAAATCTCTTATTGCAAATTAGATAGAGCACTATGTGATTTTAGTGAGTATTAGTCTAATACCTCTTTTTATTTGTAAGAAATTAAATCTTGGTAAGATCCAACCAACCACGATTACAATGCAATTAGCGGATCACTCTATTAAATACCTACTTAGAGTGGTAGAGAATATTTTAATGTGAGTGGAAAAATTCTACATTCTAGTAGATTTCATTGTGTTAGACATGGATGAGGATGTATAAGCACCTTTGATTCTTGGAAGACAATTCTTAGCAATTATGAGGGCTATAAGGACAAAATCGCTTTAAATATGATGGGAGAATCTATAGAATTTAATGTTTATTACTAGTATAATAGATAAAATTATTAGTTTGGTACAAAAAAAAAAGTATTTCAAAAGGACCATCATGAAGATCCATTTGAAGCTTTCCTGGTTCAAAGGGTTTCATCATCACATGAGAATTTAGAGATTACAAGTGTAGCCCCAATTCTTGGAAGTGAATCCTCTATTCAAACATTTTAGGTTTGAGAAATTAAGACAAGGTAAGACTCTTTCCCTTTCTTCTATTAAAAAAAAACTCCAATTTTAGTGCTAAAACATCTTCCTCATCATCTAAGTATGCATTTCTTAATGAAAATTATACCTTACCTATGATCATTTTAGCTTATTTAAATAAATTATAGGAGGAAAAGTTGTTGAAAGTGTTAAGAGAATGGATGAGAGAAATAGGATGAACTATTAGTGATATTAAGGGAATTATCCTTCTTTTTACATGCATAGAATTTGCATGGAGGATGATCTTAAGCCATCCATTGAGAATCAAAGGAGATTAAATCCTAATATAAAGGAAGTTGTGTGAGCTAAAATTTTGAAACTCTTGGATGCAGGTATTATATACCTTGTATTCGATAATTCATGGGAGAGTCAAGTGCAAGTTGTGCCTAAGATACGTGGGATGGCCATAGTTGCTAAATAAGCAAAATGAATTTATTCCAGTAAGAATAATTACTGAATAGAGAGTTCGTATAGATTATAAGCTTAATAAGGCTACTTGAATGGATCATTTTCCCTTGTCATTCATTGATCAAATGCTTGAAAGGCTTTCGAGGCATGCCGATTATTGCTTTTAAAATGATTATTCTAAGTATAACCAAATTCTCATTGATCCAAAAGATCAAGAGAAAACTACCTTTACTTATCCTTATGACACATTTGCATTTAGGAGAATGCTATTAGATTATGTAATGCATTGATTACTTTTCAATGATGTATGATGATAATTTTTAATGATTTTATTTAAAAAACTATGGAAATTTTTATGGATAATTTTTTAGTATTTAGAGATTGATGCATATTTGGCTAATCTTTCCATGGTTTTGCACAATGTGATGAAACAAATCTGGTATTGAATTGGGAGAAGTGCCATATCATGCTATAAGAAGGTGTGGTACTTGGTCACAATGTATCTGAGAAAGGTATATAGTTGGATAAAGCAAAAATAGAGATTATTAAGAAGATGCCTCCACTTACATCAATCAAGGAATTGAGAAGTCTCTTTGGTCATGCAAGATTTTACCATCACCTTATTAAGGATTTTTCTAAGATTACAAAAACCTCTTTATAACTTGCTTAATAAAGATGTTGCCTTTCATTTTGACCAAGAGTATTTTGATGTTTTTTGCAGGTTGAAGAAAGCTTTGTTTTAGCACCTATCATAGTAGCCATGAATTGGAGCCAAACATTTTAGTTCATGTGTGATGTGAGTGACTAGCTATTGCAGTTGTCTTAGGTTAGAAAAGGGATAAGAGAATGCATGTGATTTATTATGCTAGCAAAAGGCTTAACAAAGTTCAAGCCAATTATGCTACTACGGAGAAAGAGTTATTGGTCATAATATATGCATTTAAGAAGTTTAGGCCATATTTGATGGGTTCCAAGGTCATAGTGTATAGAGACCATGCTACAATTAAATACTTATCAAGCAAGAAAGATGCCAAGCCTCGTCTCATATGTTAGGTACTTTTATTGCAAGAATTTGATCTTGAAATCAGGAACAAAAAGGGAAATAGAATGTTATTATTGATCACTTGTCGCAAATTCAGCCTAATAAAAGCAAAAATAGTAATCCATAAATTAAGGAAACATTCTTGGATAAGCAACTCTTTGTGCTTAATATTGGAACACCTTAGTACGCAAACATTATCCATTACATTATGAATGGAATCATACCTCCAGATATGTCATATGAGCAAAAGAAAATTTTCTAGCAAATTGCAGGCATTATTTTTAGGAAGAACCTTTTCTTTATAAGCATTATGCTGATGGACTTATTCAAGGTTGTGTGCCTAAGTAAGAAATTCATGGTATTTTAACTTATTATCATTCTTTAGAGAGTAGGGGACATTTTAGCACCACCAAAATAGTTGCAAAGATCCTGCAAAGTGGTTATTATTAGTCTACAATGTTTGAAGATATATGGAAATTCATACATTTTTATGATCATTACTAAGAGACAGGTAACATATCGAGGCATTACAAAATGCCACTGAATAACATCCTTAAAGTATAATTATTTGATATGTGGGGCATCAATTTCATGAGTCCCTTCACTCTATCATATGGATAACTCTACATCTTAGTTGTAGTAGATTATGTGTCTAAGTGGGTTGAAGCACTTGTTTTACCAATAAACAAAGTTAAGGTGGTGACAAGGTTTATTAAGAAGTTCATTTTCTCAAGATTCGAGGTGCCTAAAGCTATTATCAGTGATAGTGAAACTCATTTTCTATAATAAGTAGAATGAAACTTTGCTCAAGAAGTATGCAGTCACGCATGAGATTGCCACCCCATATCATCTACAAACTAGTGGACAGGTAGAAATTTCAAATAGGGAGCTAAAGCACATTTTGGAGAAAATAATGTCAAATTTAAGAAAAGACTAGTCACAGAAGCTTAATGATGCATTATGGGCATATAAAATAGTATTCAAGACACCTATTAACATGTTTCCTTATCATCTAGTCTTTAGAAAGCCTGCCACCTTCCTATGGAGTTGGAGCACAAAGCATATTGGGCTATCAAGTTGCTAAAATTTGATATCAAGAAGACTGGAGAGAAACATCAACTTCAGTTGAATGAGTTGGATGAAATTCTAATGAATGCTTATGAGAGTGCCATGATTTTTAAGGAGAAAAAAAATGAAACTTTGGCACGATAAGCATATCCACAAACATTCACTTAAAGTACGACAATAAGTGTTACTATTCAATTCCAGACTTAGACTCTTTCTTGGAAAGCTAAAATCTAGATGGTCTAGACCATTTATAGTAGTACAAGTTTCTCGTATGGAGTTGTGGAATTGAAAGGAACAAATAAAAATACATTCAAAGTTAATTGTAGATGAGTCAAGCTATGCAAACAAGAAAAAGCTTCTCCTAAATAATCCAGCAATGTGAATTTCAGGGAATGTTGAGCAATGACTATAAACAAGCGCTTGTTGGAAGGCAACACAATGAATTCTAACCAATTTAATTTTAATTTAATTTAACTTAATTATAGGCATAAGTTGCATAAGAATCTATTAGACAAAGTGGAATTTTTATTTTTAATAAGAGTTTTAGTTGAAATTAGGAAGAATTAATAATAGGATTTTGCATCATTTATTTCATTAGAGTAATGGAATTAACTTTAATTTTGTTTGTAGGTTATTAGGCAAAAAAAAAAGCTCAATCTCCAGATGTAGGGGCCATGCCATAGGTCGTGCAAGTAAAGCAGAGTAACAGAACAAAGGAATGGTAGAGAAGAGATAGGCTTAATGTTTAATGAAGATAGGCTAGGACATGGATAAACTAAGCTTCAACATGATGAACTAGGTTGTGAAATAACTTAGGTTGAAAATGGAAATCGGGCTAGATAAAGTTAAGGACATGTTATATTTTAATGGAGGATTGGGCTTATTAAGGTGTTAATGGATAAGTGGGCTTAATTTTAGGCCAAAAAAAGAAGACTTAAAATTTTAAAAGTCATCTTCTTCCTCTTCTAAACCTAAAAGAATCTTCTACAACCCTTTTTTCTTCCCAATCATAACATACTGAACTGACATCCCCCATACCAACCATTACACCACCTTACTTTCCAATAACTCCCATTAACCATTACTATTCCCCACTAACCACTAACCCATTTTCCCAATAAGCACATTCTCTCCGCTTTCATATTTTCCTTAAAAACCTATATCTCACATGCCCATCTTCCTAAACATATCATAACCATTTTCTCCTTCCTATTTTATTATTCTTTAACACCCTTTTTCCACTATGCTTGAGTAAAACAAGTAGCAAAGAAGTAGGCATTAGAAATAGGTTCTCCATCCACTCGCTATGAAAACTACACCAACTCTGACTAGGAGATACCTAAATCATCACCACTGCCAAAGATCCCATTTGAACTAGACCTTCAGTTCCTCGATAAAGCATATGCGAGGAGGTACTAGAAATTAAAAAAGAGATGCTTCAAAGTAAACAAATCTTATTATGGTGAAACACTACATACCCTTCATCTAAAAAGCGAGGTGGACAGTCTGTTAGAAGAAGTGGGTTTGTGCAAATTTATCGAGATAAGACTAACCTCCGATACTAGCATCACCCTTAAGTTCCTCACTACCCTAACATCAGGCCATATTGGAGATGATGGTCAATCAAAATGGTTCACATGTTAGGTATTTAGAGAGAACTAGAGGGTATTTTTTAATTTCTTCAACCTCATTTTTTATTTTCTAAAGAAGGCCTTTGAACCCTGTTACCGGAGTACAACGACCAACCTTTTTAGGATGAAATCACAACTAAAGCATAGACTTTCGTGGCTGGTAGATCCAAGTTGTACGATCCAAAGCTTACCCATTTGTTACATTTACCACTTTCTTGCCTACACCCTGTTTACAAGGGCTAAAAATACAAGTTTGATTTTGCACAATGATTTTTTCTTTTTATGGCTCAAATTTGCAAGAAGGAGAATGACAAATATGTGTCAATTCATAGTGACTTTCACTTTAAGCATGATGTGGAAAAGGAGATACCCAAACTAATTATACCCAACTAGTAATGTGGATTCAAGAACTTGACATAAGGGTGAGAACCATGTAGGAACAACTTAAAGCTTTTTATGGCTTTATGGGGTTCATAGCACCACTACTTAAAGCATAGAGGAGTTCTTTTCTTTTCTTTTAGTTATTTTTTATTGTATTTTGGAATACTTGTTTAAATTTTATTAATTATGGATATTGTGTTTATTTCCCATAGTTAGTAAATATTTTGGTCCAATTTTGAATAGTACAAGGTTAATTAGTTTTAGGACATGAATTCTTAGGTATATTTTAATCTTTGAATTACAAGGTTAGAATTAGATTTTAGAATATGCATTTTAAGGATTATCTTTTATTTGTGAATATGGTGTTTAAATATACTTATGTTACACCAATTCTAATTCTCTGTTTGATGAAAAGAGTGTGAGTGGTCAATTGAAATGTGTACAGCTAGAATTCTGGAAGGAGTTTAAATACCACTTTCAGTCATGTTTTTTTTAATTCATAATAGGTAAAAGAGTAAGATCAATTTATGCAAATTGTCATTAGTCTGCTATCTAATGAAATATGATTAAATTGTATTATGGCTTATGATATACATTACTAGAATTTTTGAGATTGTGAAACCATTGGAATGTTTAATTTGTTTATTTATGGAAATTGGCATAACTTTAGAAACTGAGGTAGTAGCATTGGAATTCATCCAATTTTAATGCCAACATGAATTTAAATCTATTATGAATGAAAACAGGTTATCAGAAAATTGGATTAGTTTTAAATGTTGAGAATTAAAATTGATGGAAATTGAGGCAGTAGCATTGGAATTCATCTAATTTCAATGCCAACATGAATTTAAATCTATTATGAATGAAAAGAGGTTATCAGAAAAATTGGATTAGTTTTAAATGTTGAGAATTAAAATTGATTCTTAATGAAATTTGAAATGGTGAACATTGCCTTGTGTGAATAGAAAAGTTGAGGAATTGTATCCTAACTTTTCTATACAAGTATTGAGAAATTAAGAACTATTTTGAATAACAGATATGTTGCAGGCACTAAATTTCAAGTTGCATAGGTTGGAGCATGGCCCATGCCATGACCCATACACTACTTCTCACTTTGTTTAACCCAGGTTATAGTGTTGTTTTAAATTTCCATTTTCAATTTCACAATTTTCTTATGTGACCTAGTTATTTGATGAAGGGTTGCATCAAAAACAATGATGGAAAGAATAATAGATAGAATCAAGGCCATTTGCATAACTTTTGTTCCGAGCTTTATATCAAACAAGGGAGTGAGGTTCTTTTTGTCTCCTTACTTTTTCCTCATATCTAAAACATTGAGGACAATGTTGTCTTTAAGTTTGGGGGAGGGGCATTAGTTTGTTTCTTATAGAATTTATAGGATTGTTTTGTTTTTATATTATTTAGTTTATTCTTTAATTAAATTTATTAATTCTTTTATTGGTGATCCCACTTCCTTGGAGTATTGCTTGTTTAAAGAGTTTAGGAAAATTAAATTTGAGCATTGATTAATGAAATAATTGTGAACATTTGGTTTTGTTAAATTTTCATGGTGAATTAGGCATGATCTTCTCATATGAGAATTTAGACATTTGAACTAGTTCAATTAACTTTGTAAGCAAATAACTTATATAAATTGATTAGGAAATTGCTTGAATCATTACACCTAGGAATGATTACTTATTTAATTTCAAAGCAGGTGCTTGCTAGTTTATTAAACACTTTTCCACTAATTATAAAACAGGACATACAATAATAATTCACATTTAAATAAGGAAATAATCTAGACATTCATTGTATGTAAACCTTTTTCTTGGTACCCTCATTCCTATTATCATATAACTCAAATTATGGCCAACCCTTCAACATAATTTATATAATTGAATTTCTTCAAGTAGCATTAGAATTTCCATAATATGTGATAAAGTGAAGGTAGGATCTCCTTATTTTATGTATGGTTGAGCATAAGTTACAAGTGTTTGAAATACGGAAGAGATTAATAAAAGAGTATGATACTAGTAATATTACATCTGCCAATTATGTGATTATCTTGTTCTTTTTGTTTCAAAATTTTTTTAATGAAGTTCTTTTGAGTTAAGATTATTATAATTTGGAGCTCACAATTGTATAAGAGCACTCTATTAACAATTTGCTCATGAGGTTGTATGGAATTATGATAGATTGAGTGATTATTGCTTGAGAAAATAAGGAGAGGTTTGATGAAAGGTGAAAGTTTTAAAACATTTGGAAATCTTTAATGTTACTTGATTAATTTTAATTCTTGAAATTCTCTTACTTATATTTATATTTTTCTTTGGCAAGCCATTAACCCCAATCATGTTACAAGCCAATAAAAACCTTTTGATCCTTATGTTGATATGCAATTACATTAGTGGAGATTGATTGTGTGTATTTGCCTATGAAATTTAGTATAACATAATGTTATTATAACAATACTAACTTGTGTTATGTTTGATTTTAAATTGCATAAATAGAGAAAAAAAAAAAAAGGTGCATTGTGATTTTAGTGAATTTCTTAGTTGATTCAGTCTAAAAATTGCTTAGAAAGTTTTGAAAATGGACTTAATTGTTTCAGATTTTCTTATGAGTGTTGATTATTTAATTTGTTATTGAATTTTTCAAAGTCCAATGGATTGCAATTGTTGAATTGAAAGATTTTCTTATTGATTTCTTTTTTTGCTAGAGGACAAGCAAAGCTCCAAGTTTGGGGGGTGGGTTTGATAGGAATTCTTTTAGTATATAATTTTAGATTAGGAATTTTTCTAGTTTTCTTAAGCATTTTACTCTAGAATAAGCTTATTTATTTCTCTTTTATGCTTTCACAAGAAATTCCCATAAAATTAGCTTAACTATAGTTTTCCAGTAATGTCGCATGGGATATTACATGGTCCATACATTGGATCATGTAAGGATACATAATTGACCAGTTAGCATGTCAGAGTTGTGTAAATAGTTAAGTGCATGGATAATTGCATGGCCTGTACATCAGGTCATGCAAATCGACTGGAACAAAATTATAAAACATAAAAGGAGGGCTTATTTTAAGTAATAAGAAGACATATTAGGATATTCATTTTGGGCGAATGAGAGGCAAATTTAGAGAGAAGATTTCAGATATATCATATACTCTAAATTTGTGAGTAGGGTTGGCAATTTTTGACACGACCCAATTAAACGACATAATATGACATGTAGTTAAATGGGTTTCGGTTTGGCATAAATAGGTTTAGGTCATGAATGGGTCAACCTATCTAGGACACAATAAAAAAGTAGGTTTAAATGGGTTGACCCACCTACCCGCAATAAACATGATTAAACACGATTATATGACTGAGTTAATGGGTTAACATGTAATACACAATACAAAAACATATGTTTAAACACGATTTAAATTAATATTTTTATATATAAAAAATATCTTTAAATTCAACCTTATATTTGTATTTGTTTATATTTTAGTTAAAATTACAAATTTTTATTTTTTATATGTTTTTAGGTTAAACATGTATTTTCATATCACGACACGTTCATGACACATTAATGACATCATTAATTAAATGGGTTAGATGGGTCATGTCGTGTAACCTGTTTCATAAATATGTCTATGTTAGGGTTAAAGATTTTGATATGATTAATTAAATGGGTCGTGTTCGAGTTGAGCATTTTTGTGTTATATACGTGTCTCAACATGATACGATTAGACATGACACGACATGAATTGTCACTCCTATTTATTATACAATTTGGGAAATTTTAAAAAATTTTTGTTAGTATTCATTTTTTTAGGGTAAGATTGCTCTTTAGGATTTTCCTATTCTCATTTCAATGAATTTCTTCAATTTTGCTCTTCTTCTTCTCTTAGGATGAATTAATTTTTTATTTTAGGGATTAGGGTGAAAGCCCAACATTTTTCATGATTATATAAGGAGATTTTTGTTTCAACGATGTTGGATTTCTTGATTTAATATGTTTAAACTTGAATAACTTGAGTGTATGATAACCACATATATTTAAGGGTTGAGATCTTAGATTATGAAGCAAACGTGGAAGTCTGGGGTTAGTTATAACACATTGAACTAGAGAATTAATACTACAATAGTAGGATTGGTTTCTAAAGATGTTTAAGGATATTCACATAACCTAATGCATTATTATTGAGTTTTGTGACCATGAGAGTAGACATAATATCGGTAGTAATAAACTTAAATTTGTTTGAGAGAGATTATTAGGTAAATAAGAAATCTATCTTTATAGAAAAATCCATTCACTTGAGATACAAACTCTTTGCATAATTATGAAGAGTGTTGTAGTATAACCCAAATTCTCTAGAGATAAATTGCATAAGTGTTTTCTTCTATTTAATTTTTGTTTCTAATTTATTTTAGAATTTTTCAAATTTTAGCTTAAAAATTCTTTCGTGATTCAATTGCTAGATAATAAAAAAATTTAGTTCTTTGGTATTTATGAAATTCAATTCTTGTGAGAATAATCTCTGCTTTTCATTATATTACATGAAGTGATTTATGCACTTGCAAGAGGTTTACATGCAACAGTCACCATGAAAGAGATGACTACCTCTCTAGCTAATTCATTCCACTCACCATTCCTTGGATGGTTATTGTGATTAGAGTTTGGGATAAAGATAATCTATTTGTGATCCCATTATGTTATATCTTATGTTTAGTGTCTTGCATAAATTATTGGCCTTATGATAACTCTTTTTTAGTTATGTCTACATCCTAGCCTCCTACTGGTTGATTATGTCTTTAAGGATGTTTTAGCTCTTTAAAGGCATTATAAGGAAGGGTTCAATAAAATTAGGATCCCATTTGTTGGTATTTTGCTTAAGGCCTTATCTTCTAAAGTGCATGTGCTTGTCATGCCTATTATGTCCTATTCTTCATGACTCATGTGTTTGTGTTTTATATGTTATCATTGTTATTTTATGATTCATGTGATGTTGAGATTGCGATAATTTTAGACATAGAACATAATTAGGTCCCTTAACTTGGAGTAGATTTTAATGATATCACTTACTTGAGTGTATTTCTTCATGTTCTATTTTGTTTCCTTGTCTTCTTAATGACAACTAACTTATTTTCTTCTTTGCATGCTGGTGGCTATGCGTGCGCATGCTAATCTTGACTATGCATATTTGAGATTGATTGATTATTCATTCTTTCCCTTTAGTTACTTGGTTGTACCCCTCCCAATGAGAATGGTTGTAATGTCTTGACGATATGCTTGGTTAAGATGCGATAGAAAGATGTTTAGGAATGATAGCCAAATTAACTAATAATAAGGTTAAAATGGTGAAATATGATCCAAAAATGTTGGAAGGCAAAATCACTAAATTTGGGTGATTTTGAGGTGCCTAGTCTTTTCTCCTAGTTGTACCCAATTTTCAAACTAGATCTTTGATGGGGTGAAATAAATTGGGCCTTCTAAATGACTTAGATAAATTTAGGATTTATCCTTGCCTAGATTCTTGTCCCGACTAAAGTCAAGTGGCAACTCTATATTCAAATAGGGATGATACAAATGTATTATTTTGCCTAGGTCCCCCATTAACCATAATTAAACATAGTGGTTATATCTTATGTGAGTCCTCAAAGGATCTCGTTGATCTAAATCACGTGCTATACTTAGGGTGGTTATTACAAATGTATGACCCACATCCTCTCGATCCTTTGATGTTTGATAAAAGGAAAGAGTTACAAGCAAGATTCCACTAGTTTGAGCGCGACCCTGAAAATCAATGACACTCACAAAACTCTTACACTTTGATTTATTATATTTCTTAAAGTAAGAATATAATCTCCCATTGGTAACTTTTTAGTTGAATTATTTCTTTTATTTTCTTTCATCTTGATAATATATGGATCATGTACAAATTTAGGTATTTTTCTTCTATATTGATGAGGTCTAATTTGATTGACACTTCAATCTTTACATACTTTTTCCATTTTGGATGTTAAATATGTCTATTTTGATCTAACTTTGAAATATATTTCAATTGATTTACTTACAAAAAAATAACGACGACTGCATTCATTTTATTAAGAAGCAAATTTATGAATACACTATAATTGGACAATATAATATTTTCTTCATACATTTAAAAAATAATATTCAATTGAATGAATAGCAAAACTTATAGGTGGACCTTATATTAGAGAGAATATCTCTCACAATACCAAATCACATATTTGCCTCCTAATTTACTGCTTAATATTAAGCTTGAAGGAATTTTTTTTTATAAGTTTTCTATCTTCATTGTACAAAATTTATGACAATACAACAAATTAAGGAACTCAACATAAGATAATAGCATTTTAATTAGATGGTTTTCAATTGGTGAGTAAATAATTGACCATCAAAATTCAGGTTTTTAAAATTTGAAAATTATGTTCTCTCTTCATTTGATATTATCCATCAATTACAAAAAATGCACCTTTTTATTTTTTGCTCTAACACTCTTAAAACATAATCCTTGTATAAATATTAGCTGCATGACTCTTAAAATCCCTTAAGTAAGTTATTAAAAAAGTTCTAAGTAGGAAGTTACAATTTAATATGACGTATATGTCAAAGAGCTTTGTCAAATCATCTTATAAATTCAAATAACTTCAACTTGCAAAAAATAATGTGTCATAATGCATGCCCGTGAATCTTGGGAGATTATTGCCCAACAAAGACATAACCCCGAAATAAGGTTCAATCTATCTACTATATCATCATATATCTTGGATAACCATTAATTATTTTAAAGATTTTATACTTAATTGCATCATTCTAATACTTTTTAAACATTCAATACTCATACAGTTACTAATGTAATGATGAAAAGAATCATACAATTTAGGATCCTAAATATTTGATTTTGCATTCTTTCTAAATGCTATTAGCATAGTCGATATCTAATGATGGGAAATGCTTCTTTGATTGCTTTCACACATGGATGCATCACTATAGTAATTATTTAAGTCTCTCCCCTCATATTGCATAAAGAAATATACTTAACACCCTTATATACTTAACAATTATCTCATCAGCAAAAAAAAAAAAACCAAAAGTCATCTTGTACGCATTAGTATTATATGTTGAATTGAATACTAGTTCATCCCGAAACATGAATAGTCAATTCATGCATAATGCAGAATTCCAAGCATATTTTCCCCATGCATAGTGTATCTACAATAGAATTTTAGATCCTTATTAGCTAACCATGTAAAAACATAAAGTTAGTTTCTACATCAGTTTCAAATATTTGAGACTTATGATTTACATCAATATAATTATTCAAATATGTTCTTATAAATTCCATATCTTAAAACCCTTTCAAAACTATTTAACATATAATCTTTAATTTGGCTAATTCTAACACTTGTAACTTGAAAAAGACCTTACTTGTGCAACATCAAACTCTTTCACTTTATGATGAGATCTCAAAAATTGTAACTCCCTAGAATCAGCCAATATATGATTATGATCAACAATACATTTTTGAATGATATATCTACTAGTTGAATGATCATAATTCACACAAAAACATTTGCACATATTAATAGACTTTGCTTCCCTCATTTTATCTTTTTTCCCAAAATCATTCTTAGCATACTCTTCCTCCTTATAACAAATTCACCTTCTTATCATAGTTGTCCCATTTTTATAACTTCTAATGTTATCTCTTTGGAGATTAAAACCAATAACAATTGAATAAGTAGAATTATATGTTTTAGCCACTTTAATAAATTCAAATGTAAATCTCATTAAGTCATTTATATACAAGTTAATAACATCTTTTGAAATCTTCATAGACAAAGAAGTCTAATCAAAATTGAGCAAATTATTATCTATAGTTTGATTACACTATTTAAGCCAACTATTCTCATCAAATTGCTTAGGACCATTTACATCATCTTTCACTCCTAAATCTATATTCATAGAGCAACACAATTTTTTTTTTTTTGTATTGCAAAATAATTATAATTAAAATATGTTTACATATATGCTAATTGTTAAGTGTCCTTTGTGTAACAAACTTTAACGTTAATGTTATTTTTCTCACCCAAAACATTAGTAAATCACCACCATAAATAGAAACCAGAACCAATGATAAATAAAATAAAATAAAAAATTAATGTCTTAGTTTGATGATAGAGTGATACTACATATGAATAGACATCTGAATTTTCAATTTCATTAATGTAATCTCCCTTTTCAATACCATAAAAAATAATATAAAAGAATTAAGAGAAAATTTTAATCTACTAACAAAGATAAAAACAAATCTTGTTTTATTATAGTTGGTTGCACCAATTTGCTCATTTTGCATAGAATCACGACCATCGAGCGTGCCAGAGGTGTAAAACTTCAATTAATATGTGTGAATGTAATAAATGCACTTTAACTCTATTAAGAAAGATTATATGGACAATAAAAGGACCTAAATTATTTTGGATTCTTAGCTCCACTAATATAGTTTTACTAAATCTCAAGAAAGTGATGCTATTAGATGAGCTACAAGAAAGTTGTAGTAAGTTAATGGTTTGAAAAATAAATAATAAAGCTGATGAGTTAACAATGATGAACATAAAGACTAAGATTTGATTGCTAAATAAGTAATTACAAGCTAAAAAATAGTCCTTGTAAGCCAAAAATTTGATAGCTGAATGACTATTATAATTAAAAAAGTTAAAGGTTTTGGAAGCTAATTGATAAATTGACAATTGATAATGCCTATAGATTTAGATTATTTGTGTATTTTGGATTAGTTATTATATTGATTTGGTTTTTTTTTTTTGGTGAAGTTGACTCTTCTATTTATAGACCCTTCAAACTGAGTGATCGCTTTATAAACTTTGTGATTAAATCTTTATGAAACTTTCATTTGCACGTTTTTTCTTTCTTTGCTAGCACTCCATTCTTCAACTGTCATACTTGTTCCATATTCTACATAAATATATTTATCATATCTCATTCCACTAAATATTCTAAAACGTTTATCAATAGATTCATTTAGCTCCACAAGTCATGGATCACAAAAATAAGTTTTAGATTTAGGTTAAATAAAATAGACTTTTTAAAATTAAGTTGCATAATTTACACGAGTTTACCAAAATTATGTTTGAGCATAAATAGTTGGTAAAAGCAACATAATTGAATTTAAATGCATAGATTTTGAGAGGATTAAATAATTTGAATATGATGATAAATCAAATATTAAAACCTAAACTATAAATAAAGATTAAAAAAAAAAAAACTAACTTTGTTTAAATATGATTGGCAAAGCAAAATAAGTGAATTTACATAATAGAGAAATAAGGATAATCACTTAATTTTTGAGATTTTAGGAAAAAAAGATGAGAAATATTTGAAGATAAATTAGTAAATTGGAAAATAATTAATATTATAAAGATTTATTTCATTTTTGATGAATTATCATATTTGTTCCAAACAAATAGAGATTTGAATTTTTTTATTTTAACTTTTCATTATTCATATAGAATATTAGGAGAAAACTTACACTGATTGTATATCCTCATCTTATTTACTAAATAATATAGTCATTCATAATTGTCTAATGAATTTATTGTGATATATTTTTTTTATATAAATACACTTACATTCGTATCTAATAAAAATATATTTATCTTATTAATTATATGCATATATGCAATATAAATAAAATTCTCTTATTATTTTAATTTCATTTTGAGCACATGGTCCCTTCAAGGAATATTAGAGAATCTCCTGCTTCCCAAAAGAATAAGAAATTCTCCTATAAAATTGAGTTTGCTACGTAAATTTGAACCATTAAATAATAAGAAGTGATTTACATGATATACTTCAAATATAAATTTATAAAAATTAAGAAATACTATTCATAAAATAAAAAAATTAAATAATTAATTTTTTAATAATTGGACGATTGTCCGATCATGAGAAAGGCCACCGGCTCGCGCCCGTTTCCCTCCGTGGCGTCCGCCTAATTAAAATCCCATTTCTTCTCTCCCCACCTCTCTCCCGTGACCGTACAGGCCATCCCGTCCTCTCTCTCTTAAATCGCTCCTTTACTACTTTCTCTCTCTACAATATCTATTTCTGCGCCTTCAATCTCGGGTTTACGTCCTTACCAATGTCCCTCCTTACAAAACCCTAAATCTCTAATATTGTATTTTTCCATACGTAAAATACTTGTTTCAGTGTAGCATATAAAAATCTCAAAAGATGGATGGAACAATCAGCAATGGAGGAGGAGGTGGAAATAGTGGGGATGCTTCAACTAGCGGCGCTGGTGGAGCACAAGCCCCTTCTGCGCCGGTGCCCATTTCCACGCAGTCGAATGCCCCGCCGCCGTTTTTAAGTAAGACTTACGACATGGTGGACGACCCCGCCACGGACGCGATTGTGTCGTGGAGTCCTACAAACAATAGCTTCGTGGTATGGAACCCGCCGGAATTCGCGCGCGACCTCTTGCCCAAGTACTTCAAGCACAACAACTTCTCTAGCTTCGTTAGGCAGCTCAACACTTACGTATGGATTTCTTGATGTCTATATCTCTCTTCTTACTTTCATTTTACTTTGCATTGCCTTAGTTTTTTTTTTTTTTTTTAAATAACTTAGTTTTTTTTTTAAATAATTTTTATTTAAAGAAATGTTTTTAGTTTTATGCTTTTGTTATGGACTGTAGTATTTAGTTGCCTACTTAATTTACAGAACAATTTGCTTGTGGAATTAGATTTTGTAATATCTCACAACTTTCATTAAGAAGGCTGTGGAAGGGAAGAGGTTTCTTGTGCTAAGTTGTATGGCGAGAATTAGAGAAATGGTTTTGGAAGAGCCATATTGTTGAATTTTCATAATCCAAATCACATAGTGTTTAACTATTGACAAGTTTTCCAATTTAGAGAACAACATGATCTGCAGATAATATTTCCGATAGCAAGGGAAACTCATTTGCTTAGTTTTTAAGGATTTTGAGGATGAAAGTTTTCAAGCAAGTTTTCCTCATCCTAGTTCTAGGAGCTATATTTCCTTCTTGCTTCCCTCTTTGAAATGCAATGTGGACTGTTCAGTGTAGCTGGTCTTCCTGGCGTCTTTTTGATGTCTCATGATATTGTGGAATAAGGTATTATTTACTTTTAAGAAGTAGACTAGGGAGAAATTTTGTTTAGCTTTTGGTATTCAAGCTACAGACCTGTGAGTTTAGTCCATAGTTATTAAAAGCACTAGGCGCAATAAGGCACTAAGGGTTCCTAGAGTCTAGGAGTAAGGCGCAAGGCACAAGGTGCACATCTGAGTGACATGAGGCGCAAAAATAAAAAATTTAAAAAAATTAAAAGTTTTATCATTAGACTATTAGCAAGGTGATATACTATTATAATTATTAATATTCAATACATATTAAGTAATAATAATAAAAAAACACACACACAAAGAAAAAAAAACTTAATAAAGGTTTCAAATCCTAAACAAACAAGGCTCCTAAGCTTTATAAGATTATTTCTTCTTCTTCTTCTATTTTTTTTTTTTGCTAAAGCAGAGTTTCTTCCTCTTCTTCTGTTTTTTCAACAATCTTCTTCTTCTATTCTTTTGGCTGGAGCATATCCCTTTCTTGCCCTAACTTTCTGTTTTTTTTTTTCTTTTTTACTACTAGAGCAAATTTATTATTTCCTTTCTTTTGTTTTTTCTTAAAATAATCAATTGTGGTAAGGTCTACCAAAAGTGTTGTTAATTTTAATCAATGTTTCAAATTTACTCACACAATAAAAAAGAAAAAAAAAAAAATATGTAAGGATTGTCACAGAGGCGCGCCTTGCCTGAGCCCCAAGGCGCGCCCCTTTGTAACAGTGCCCGCCTTTGGCTTTCTAAGGCGCAAAAGCTGGCGTTTGGCACGCCTTTAACGACTATGGTTTAGTCTAATCTAAATATTGTTTGCATTTTGCACAATCAGTCGTGATCAGAATAGGTCGTTAAAGACTTATTTTTATGTGGTTCTTCGGGAAATTTGGGGGTAAGCAGAATTCTAAGAAGAGGTGAGTCACTCAAGTTGGTGCATATATATATATATATATATATATATATATATATATATATATATATATTTGCTGTTAAAGTATTATTTTATAACTAAGGAAAAAGACGGTTCATTCTATTCTGGGAAGTATTGTTGGTTTGTCTTTTTATCGAGGATATGGTTATGTGAATAATAGTGTGCGTTCTAGCTATGAACTTTTATGTAATAGTTTCAAGGTTGGACAAGAGCTAATTTAACTATCAAAAAAACCTCTGGTTAAAAAAACTGGGCCTAGAAAGAATAGGTCCCCATCTCTTCTTAATATTTCATTTGTTCAAGTTTTGAGCAATGATAAATTTGCTTCTACTAAATCAAGCTTGAGGAACAATTTGGAACTTAGTTATTGTGATTATAGTGTAATGGACTGACATTAAATGGCTAGGTTGCATTGCACATGTGAAGTAGTATTATATTCTGAAAACTTATCATTTGTTCATGAGAAATTCATGACTAAAAATATAGATGATTTTAGGTAATTATTTTGTTTATTGTTTTGAATGTTTAGGAACTTGTGGCTTGCTTCTCTTAAGTAGATGACAGTGATGAGATTGTAATGTTTATTTTTCTGCTTAAACAATGGATGTGTTGCAAGTTTTAAAGAATGTATATCTCAGATTGCTCATTAGCTGATTACAAGGTTATTAAGGATTTTGGTTTTGAATTCTGTTGTCTTTTAACAAACTGGACTTATGGAAGACAAAGTAAATTTGTCAACTGTTGTTTAGAGGGTATAGGCATATAATATATTAAGCACTTTACCTTGCATCTAAAAGAAATGTCACAAGAACCAATTCTTTCACTTTGTAAAGGGTCAATGGGATTTTGATAGTTTTTAATGCTAATTCTGCCCTGTGACCACTTTTGAGTATGTGTCCTTGATGGAATGGCGTCTCTGTGCAGTTTTCTAAATTTCTAATTCTTCTAAGTGTTTGTCAGTTTTTCTAAATTTCTAACCCAACACTCATTGGTTTCTGTTTGCCCCTCCCTGCGAACTTATGAATTAAGAATTAATGATGCCTCTTACAGGAATCTTTGACAATGTTATTCTAGTTCTTAAAATTTTATTTCATCCATACAAATTTACTGGTAATTATTTGATATAGGTCCATTTAACTCATAAATATTGAATATCAAGCACAACATATTTTGCATGGGCATGTTGTACTAATTGCAAACAGTTGTGCTTTGTTTAGTTGGTAAAGAGAAAAGGTAGGACATCTGTATTTTTATCCCTTTCCTAAGCAAATTGAGTTACTGCTCAAAACATTACTAGCTGTATATTTCATGAATGAGGATCTAGCTAATTTTATTAATATTTTTTCGCTCAACTTTTTGTTTGATGATTTATAAGAACTATGGCACTGGTATAAGCCTGCTATATGCTTTGTTGTGACATGGGCATGTTACATGTGTTGTTTGATGATTTATAAGAACTATGGCACTGGTATAAGCCTGCTATATGCTTTGATGTGACATGGGCATGTTACATGTGGTATGTGCCTATTTACTATGCTGGAAAGTAAGGCTCAAGGGTATGATGTTATCAATATAATCATATGTTCCTTCACATGAAATTATATGTATATGTATTTTTTAATTTTTAAATTGAAATTGTTGGATGTTGATATTGAAATATATCTCTGTTTAGTAAAATGCGCAAATGAATAGACCATCCTATTTTGAGTTTGTTTGGATTAAAATCATTTTTATGAGGCTAGTAAAGGTTTTTATTTGTCAGTTTAAGCTTTTGAGAATAATGGAGTTTTAACCTTTCTACTTATTTGTTTGAGGGTGTTCCTGTGATAACTAGTCATCATAAGTTCATTTCCTGATAATATCATATCTGTCAAGCATGTGTAATATATTTATTTGCTTACGACTGTTTAGATGTATGGTGGTTGTTACTTATTTGTTTGAGGGTGTTATTTTGATAACTAGTCATCATAAGTTCATTTCCTGATCATATCATATCTGTCAAGCATGTGTGATATATTATTTATTTGTTTATGACTCTTTAGATGTATGATGGTTGTCCTAGTGCATGAACTTTCGGTTGGAGGAGTGGGTACTTGTTAGTTAGGTGCATATTTGTTTAGTTTGCCGAGATGGGAAAAGCTTTAGTTGTTATCCAAACATTAACTTTCAATTTTGGAAAACATGACATGTTTGACTAATTTCTTTACAGACTGAATTTTTTTTTTTTTTTCACGAATGATGGAAACATGGGCTAGTTATAATTTTGGAAAGAACAAATTACCAAAAAAGTCTTAGAATTAAACGCGATTTTGAAATGTATTTTAAATTTTGTTTCTTATTAAGAAAGTGCATAAATTTTGCTTTTTCTTTCAAATTATTCTCCAGCCATATTCCAGGCCTTTCAATTTTTTTTTAATTGGTCTAGTTATATTCAAAATTAATTTTTGGCTCTAATTATACTAATACTTTTATGTTTCAGCTATTCAAGTCTAGTTTTTGACTAAGCAATATAAACAAAATTAAATTTTCATATTTTATTAATAAAAAATAATTTATAATTTCTAAAATAACAAAACCTAAATTTGAATTTTTAAGAAACTGAGAAAAATTTAAATCAATCAAAATTTTCCAATCTAGAAAATTTTTCACACTTTTCTTCAATCCAAAAAATAAAACTTTGAAAAACCAAATACTTCATATACTTCATATTGAATTATTCTCAATAATTAATTCAAATAGCACAGATTTTTAGATATGGCGCAAATGTAATTCATTTTCAGGCTATTTATGTCTTTTTTGGTTAAGCAACATTAGAGATTGAATATTTTGTATTTTTTATTATTAAATTATGTTTATAAATTTTGAGATAGCAAAACTAATTTTGAAAATATTCAAGAAACTTGAAAAAAATTAAAATCAATTTTCCCAGTCTAGAAAATGTTTCATTCTTTTCCCTCAACACAAATAATATAATATTTATTTTAATTTACTAAGAACTAAAATATTATTTATTCTATTCTCTTCATTTATTAAATGCTTAATATGAAAGTATTTTCAATAATTAATTCAAATAGCATGGATTTATAGATCTCAATATAATCCATATTTTTGGATTTTAATTATAAGAGTGTGTTGTATATTGGTTATACTAAAGTTTATAATTTTTTGTTGTTTAAATTAATAATTGAGAACAATTGGATGTTACGTATTTAATAAATAAAAAGAATAAAAGAAAATTATATTTTGATTCTTATAAATTTGAAAAAATATTATACTATTTCGGTTGAGGGAAAGAGTGAAATTTTCTATATTGAAAAAATTTGATTGATTTCAAAATTTTCTCTAGTTTCTTAAAAATCTTCAAAATTAGTTTTGTTATTTGAGAAATTATTTTTATTAATATAAAATGCAAAAAATCATATATTTTTTTTATGTTGCTTGACAAAAAATTATAACTGTATAGCTTAAAAAAGAAAAGTATTGTTCTAATTAGCATAAAAGTTAATTTTGGGTATGATTAAACTAATTAAAAAAGTTGAGGGACTTGGAATCTGATTGGAGGATAGATTTCAAAGGAAAAGTTAAATTTATTCACTATTGATAAAAGGTAAAAATTGAGATATATTTGAAAATTGTGCCTAATTCTGGAAATTTTTTTAGTAATTTGTTCTTTTGGAAATTAGAAAATCAGTTTTTATTTTTCTTTAAAAAGAATTCACATCTGAACATAGAATTTTGTTTTCCAGTTCTCTTAGAGTGTGTCTTTATGTTCCATTGTACTGTTGTACACCTTGAACTACTTCTCAAGGCTAAATGCAACCAAAGGTATATATGTCTATACTTCTTGGCGTTTTCAAACTTATTGCAAGTATATGAGGTTGAATTGTGACCCTTTTTAAGGTATCAGCCATCAGGTAGTGTTGCGGTATCTATTGCATGTTTATTATAAGATTGGCTAGGAATCTATCTACATAATCATTAAATATATGTCTATTTGCTTTTTCTTTTTTCCTGCCCCATTTATTTCCAATTGACGTTGTGGTATTGATACACATATAAAGTTGCTAGTCTGTAGCTTATTCAACTTTTTTGAGTCAATGGGTCACTTAAGCCATATAGTAGGAAGTTATATTTGGAGCCTTCAAACTTTTAATTCTTCTCTGGGGGATGTACTCCATTTCCATTTGTCATTATCACTGTTCTTTTGATCACCCTGTCCACACTTTGATGTCAAGATACAACAAGGAGAGTAGAATAAAAAAAAAAAAGAATAAGGTAAAATATGAGGGACATAGAAAGAACGGGAATAATTACAAGGCACTTCTATCAATATGAATTTGGAAGCTCCTTGTTAGAAATGAGTCTTTGAATGATCCTAAGCAATGCTACTTGTTTAAGAGAAGCTATATTTGCTGCTATTGATGAACAGAGAAGATATGTAAAATGACAGTAAAGAGTTGTGACTTCTGAGGTAAGCTCTTAAACTAGGAAATCATAGTCAGCCTCATATTTTATTTCTAATCATGTTTAATCCCCCAAGATGTGGTGTTTAAGCAGGTGATGTTGAAATATTTATTTGTGCTTTATTTTTTATCTTGACTGATTCTAAGGTCCGATTGTGAAAGTCTAAGTGACTGAAAGCCAAGGTGCATTAGTTTGTCTGTCTATGGGGATCTTTTTAGGCAATATATGTTGTATTAACTCAGGAGGTCCCTTAGGAGTTGAAACTTTTTTGTTTTTTCTTTTTTGGCATCTCCAAGATCTAATATTTTTTAAAATGGAAGATTGAAATATGCAAATGGAATTTTCAAAGAAAGATTTCACTGAGGATCACAGTTCTATACTTCCGTTAGTGGTACACTAAATTATGTCTACTTTCTATTATTGATTTAACACAGAAAGAAATGACAATATAAGTGTTCTGATTGTCAAGCTTAGCCTGCACTTTGTAGCGTGATTCAGGCTTCCTTTGGCATTGATGATGGATGTGCTTTTACAAACTGCATGATTTTTGTTTTTTTGTTTTTTTTTTAATTTTTTTAATTGTATATGCTAAACCATTGTGGGAAAAGCTAAAAAATCTACCTTTTCCAGAACCATGATTTGTAAAGCCTTAAACTCTCAAATTAGTTTGCAGAAAGCAGTCAAATCACAATGCCAATTGGAGCGTTATTTATTTATTTACTTTGTTTGGTGGGTTGAAGTAAATGAGAAAAGAAAAAAAAAAAAAATTTGGCATGTTGCTTCATCTAATGGGCTTAGGAATGGAAGATGAAAGATATCAGAGTAAGAGATTGGAAGTAGAAAATGGAAGAAAAGAGATTCTCCCTTATTTCCTACCTATCTACCTTTATGCATGTCTGTGTGTGCATTTTGTGTTTGGCCTAATGGCAAGCAAATACATAAATTAATGCTTTTTTTTTTTGCAATTCACAAACTTTTAATTTAGAATTTCATATACCAGCTTCTGGTTTTTGCAATTCTACTATTTATCCAAATCTCAATAGAAATTAGACTTGAAATTACTGATGTGCCATGTCAGAGAAAAAAGAAATGTCATATAGGTAATTTATTGAATAAAATATGCAAAATGTAATTTTTCTCTTTTTGCCAGTAGTCCTATTCATTATAAATAAAATTTGACATAATTTATGTTCATTGTCCATCTTATTTTCTTTCCATTAATTTTTTTACATGAGGTGTCTTCTTTTTGTGGCCTGGCATATTTCGACAAAAGGTCTAAGTTTGTCTAAGAGTCGAGAACAGTGATAAAGTTAGTACACAGTATTGCCAAAGCTAAAATTCATCAACTTTTTTTTTTTGGTTCTTAGGGGTTAATATTTTGTGAAATCTGAAATGCACTATCCAAGCTTGTTTTTATCTTCCACATTTTGCAGCCTTAAACATGGTGTTGCGGACCTTGTTTGTTTTCCTTATATGTTAGGGTCAATTTATTTGGTCATTTTGCATGAATTGCTTCTAAGTTTATGCAAATAAAATTTTTCTTTAATGGCAGTGAATTTTTTTCTTCCTATGCTTTTCATCCAATCTTGGATAGATAAGTGATGCAGTGTGGATCAGTTATTCCAGAAATACCTGGTTGAAAGCGTGTATTTAGAATGACATTTAAGCACCTTGTGATTTATTTTGTCTTTGTTGTACGAAGAAGTGCTGTTTGTTTGCTTTATTCAGTTTTTTGCTCTCTATTTGTCAAACAGGGTTTCCGAAAAGTTGATCCAGACCGCTGGGAATTTGCAAATGAGGGATTCTTGAGGGGTCAAAAACACCTGTTAAGGAGTATCAGTCGACGAAAACCTGCCCATGGACATGGTCATCAACAGTCTCAGCCACATGGTCAGAGTTCATCTGTGGGTGCCTGTGTTGAGGTTGGGAAATTTGGGCTTGAGGAAGAGGTTGAGAGGCTGAAGAGGGACAAGAATGTGCTAATGCAAGAACTTGTTAGGTTGAGGCAGCAACAACAGGCTACTGATAGCCAATTGCAAACCATGGTGCAGCGACTTCAAGGTATGGAACAGCGACAGCAACAGATGATGTCTTTCCTGGCAAAGGCTATGCAAAGCCCTGGATTCTTGGCTCAGTTTGTACAGCAGCAAAATGAAAGCAACAGGCGTATAACAGAAGCTAACAAAAAACGAAGGCTGAAGCAAGATGGTGTTTCAGAGAATGAGAGTTCTGGTGCCCCTGATGGCCAAATTGTGAAGTACCAACCTTTGATGAATGAGGCAGCAAAAGCCATGCTGAGGCAAATAATGAAAACGGATGCATCTTCCAGCTTGGAGTCTTATAATAATGGTCTTGAAGCTTTCGTAACCGGCAGTGGTTCGCCATTGTCCAGTGAAATGGAGAGTGGGGGTTCTGCAAGCCATATATCAGGAGTGACTCTTCATGAGGTCCTTCCATCTTCAGGGCATTCAGCTTTTGTACCAGCATCTTCAGGGCTATCAGGGCATGATCCTGCTGCTTCCATATCAGAAAGAAAGTCTGGCCTACAGATTGGTAGTTCTGAAGCATTGACAGCTTCCCAGTTTCCAGATGTAAGTGCACTGATTGTATCACAAGAGGCACCCTCCGTCACTATTCCTCATTCAGATGTAGTCATGCCTACACTTCCTCAGATAAGAGATATGGCGCCAGAAAGTATTGTTGATATTCCTAGTGAAGGTTATATGGAACCTGAGAATGGCGGTGATGAATTCATGGATCTGACTTCATTAGGAATTGGTGATGTTTCCCCAGATCCTGATATTGATATACTCCTAGAAAGCTCTAGCTTCTGGGATGAACTTGTGCAAAGTCCAGTGCCTGAGGATATTGAATCAAGCTCCGCGGATGGTAAAAAGGGAACTGATGTGCAGTCAATGGACAATGGGTGGGACAAAACTCAGCGCATGGATCAACTCACAGAACAAATGGGACTTCTCACATCAGACGCTAAAAAGCTTTGATCTTCTTGACCAAATGTATATTTATTGCACTGTGTCCCTAGGTAAACACCTTGATAAACTCTCAACCTTTAAAGTCACATGTTCGTCTTCTTTTGGCCGTTGGAAAAACAGTCAACACCTTTTGTACCTGTTACCCATGGTTTTATTTTTGCATATATGGAGATCAAATTAGCTCGTTTCAATTTTTTTTTTTAAATTTGAATGTTAAGTGATGTTATCTATTAATCTTGATGCTAAATTCAAGATCCCAATAAAGGTTGTGATGTTTAAGCCATAGCCTTTCTTTCGGATCACTATTCCATCTATAGATTCTACTCATCCCATTTAAGTTTTCTATTTTTGTCTAGCTAAGTACATTTTCCTTTGACAATTTGACTTCAGTGTTCAAAAGTGTGAGTGAGGACAGCTATCAGCTAGTAGACGCCATTCCAAGAGCGTGGAGGGCTTCATGGCTCGTAACGTGACAGGCCAAACTGCAAAATGAGAATTTAATTTGAATTTGGTAGTTAGGAGATCTGAACTTGGGTCTCTTGTCTACAACACCTAAAGGTGTGGTGGCCTTTACCATTCGGGCCAACTGCGAATGGCATTCTACACAAGCAGTGCATTTGGTACTAGGGGCGAGCACGGGATAGTACAAGGTGGGTTTTTAAAAACTCTAAACTCGAAAATTAGGGGTTCCTATTTATAAGAAACTAGTACTGTCTTGAAGCGGTCATATGGCCGAAAGTGTCACATCCCATTTAATAATTATTTAAATTTCTCTTTAAGTCTATTCATTGTCATTTAAAAGACCTGATTAATTTTTTTTTTTTCATTATGTCTCTTGTTCACCACTTAGTAATTATTTACAACAAAATATACATGAATAATCAAACTAAAATACTAACTGACTACATACTGGCCCAACCTCTATTACACTGCTAGACAGCGACTTTGAAAAGTATATTGAATGCAATCTTTAGTCTACTTTTTCTGAAATAAGGTTTCATACAAAAGAGTGAGTTTGCATACTCAGTAAGTAAATGCATAATGATACTTCAATTTCAAATAACGTAACAATATTTAAACATAAATAACTCATCATCATATCCATGTACGAAATAAAGAGTTTCTCCTCTTAAACGCCACATAGGCTATTAAAGGTTATTGTCACACGCGATGTCATAAATTGCTGTCATATAGACTATAGATATCACTGCCACAAAGACTTTCATTTTTAGTTGCCACATAGGCTATATATGTATTGTTACCACACAGGATATAGATCTTATTGCCACACAGGCTATCAAAAGTTTCTGCCAAACAGGCTATTATAGTATTGACACATAGGCTATCAAATGTTCTTGCCACACAGACTATTATATCATTGCCACACAGGCTATCAAATGATTTTGTCACACAGGTTATTATATCATTGCCACACAGGCTATCAAATGTTCTTGCCACACAGGCTATTATATCATTTACACACTAGTTGTTGCCACATAAGCCATCAAATATTATCGCCACATAAGCCATCAAATATTATCGCCACATAAGCTATGAAATATTATCGCCACATAAGCTATGAAATATTATCGCCACATAGGCCATCAAATATTATCGCCACATAGGCCATCAAATATTATCACCACATACGCTATCAAATATTATCGCCACATAGGCCATCAAATATTATAACCACATAAGCTATCAAATATTATCGCCACATAAGCTATCAAATATTATCACCACATAAGCTATCAAATATTATCGCCACATAGGCCATCAAATATTATCACCACATATGGCCGAAAGTGTCACACCCCATTTAATAATCATTTAAATTTCTCTTTAAGTTTATCCATTGTCATTTAAAAGAC